>PVJO010003789.1:0-117988 GCA_004026905.1 Hystrix cristata | reverse complement strand
TGTGTAGAAAAACCACATTTTCTTTAGCCATTCGTTGGTTGTTGGGCATTTAGGTTGTTTCCAAGACTTAGCTATTACAAATTGTGTTGCTATGAACATGGTGGTGCATACGTCCTTGTGGTATGACGATTTTAATTCTTCTGGGAAGATCCCCAGTAGGGGAATAGCTGGGTCAAATGGGACCTCCAGTTGTAGTTTTCCGAGTAATCTCCATATTGATTTCCACAGTGGTTGGACCAGTCTACATTCCCACCAACAGTGGAGGAGGGTTCCTTTTTCCCCAGAGCCCCACCAGCATTTGTTATTGGATGATTTTTCCATATATGTGGTTCTTTCTGGAGTGAGGTGGAATCTTAACGTTGTTTTGATTTGCATTTCTCAAATGACTAGTGATGTTGAACATTTCTTCATATATTTATTTGCCATTTTTATTTCTTCATGTGAAAAATGTTTATTCATTTCAGTTGCCCATTTTTGGATTGCGTCTTTAAATTTGGGAGGTTTAATTTTTTGGAGTTCTTTATATATTCTAGATGTTAGACCTTTGTCTGATGGATAGCTAGCAAAAATTTTTTCCCAGTCTGTGGGTTTTCGCCCTACTCTATTGGTGATTTCTTTTGCGGTGCAAAAGCTTTTTAATAGCATGTGGTCCCAAGCACTGATTCTTTGTATTGTTTCCTGTGCAGTCTGGGTTCTGTTCACAAATTTTTTTCCTACCCCTATGTCTTCGAGGGTTTTTCCTATTCTTTTCTCCAGTAAATTTAATGTTTCTGTTTTAATGTTTAGATCTTTGATCCACTTTGATTTGAGTTTAGTACATGGTGAGAGACATATATCTAGTTTTAATTTTTGACATGTGGTTAGCCAGTTTTTCCAGCACCATTTGTTAAATAGGCTATCTTTCTTCCAGTGAGGGTGTTTGGCTACTTTGTCAAAGATGAGGTATTTGAGTGTGCCTGGGATTGTTTCGTATCCTCCAATCTATTCCATTGAAGGCTCCTAAATTCTTTTTGTTTGGAGCGAATGAAGGGGTATGAGTATGACAGCTAAAAGGATTAAGAGTCCAATGAGCTTTTGATAATGACAGCACAGCAACAGGACCAGAGGTTAAGGGTCACGGTGCACAACATTATCTGCTCGTGTGCGCACCAAAAACGTGGTTGCGTACTTTGACTGCCGAAGCAGAGTCGTGATTGCGGGCCCGACAGAGATCCAGGCCATGAGCATCTACATGAAATCTGTTTCCTTGTTCAGCATGACGAGAGAACGCCGAACGACTTTCATCCTTTTTCTGTGTATTTACACGGCTGCGGCACCATTTCTTTTTATCTGGTTCATGTTTGACTCAACTCGACCCAGAGTCTTTCCCATTGTTTTCCTGTTCAGTGAGTAAAACTTTGCAGTTAGTAAAACCTACAGTTTGAGGAAAGTAAACGTTAAGCTGTTTTTTTGTGATCTTTGGGGTTGGAGGGCTTCAAGAAAGACACATAATTTCCATGAAACTCTATATATTCTTTATGTGATGGCTCATATTCCTCTCTCTTGTCTACAATTTTCTTGAACACCCTGTACAAAAGGTCCCTTGTACTAAAGTGAGCTAGTGTGTGTGTGTGTGTGTGTGTGTGTGTGTGTGTGTGTGTGTGAGATGGGGGGCATCTGTACTACACCTTTTTCCTTTCCAATTAGTGGGAAGCCTTCAGAAGTCACTAGCTCTGTTATAGGGTGTCTCTGTCGAGATCCTATAACAGTCACTGGTCGCTAGAGGTTGGTAGTTTTTGGTTATTTTCCTTCCTTTTTCTCAGGTTGTCTGTTCACCTATTTGACCTCCTTTTCTGAAATCTGCAAAGTAGTTAATGAGAATTAAAACTTTTTTCAGTTCATTTTCAGCAATACTGATAGGGGGAGAGGGGTTTCAGATATAAAAGTAAGAAAAAGACCCTTTTTGATGCCCTTACCATTGTTGATATTGGACAACATGTATACCATGAACTTTGGTTTTTGTCTGTTTGTTCGGCTGTGCTTTTTGTTTGCTTTGTTATTGATTTTGCTGCTGGTGAGTTTTTGACTGGTTTACACCTTGCTCACAACATATAATTAGGTTCTAGAAAGGATAGTTTTGAGGTTCACCCAGAAGTTCATCCAATTTAATTTCTGACCTAAAAACCTAAAGACTAAACTAAATTTATGCAACCAAAACTATAATTAAACATTAATTTAGGTGTCAGATGAAAGTGCTCTGTCTAAAAAATAAGAATAGTAATATTAATTAGGTCTTTTATATATCCTACCAAAATATTACAATGTTCAGTATTTAATATTTTACAGAAAGATACAGGAAAATGTACGAGGAACAGATTAGAAATGCATTCAATTAGTAATGACCCTTGCATCCCTGACCATCCGTCCTATTAAGCGGAGGTTGGGTTCTCCTCTACTTATAATTTAATAGCAAAGGAAATCCTTTAGTATGCTATATACCAGAATATTCTGTATAAAACTGCCAAGGTGCATTGCATTTGTGATGCATTGTAAAAATGCATTTGACATTCGAAAAAGTGCCGTGATGTACAAAAAGCACTACACATGTTGATAACTGACCTATCTTTCCACACAGACGTTGACCTTCCCTGTGACCTTGGCAGGAGACCTTGGGCATTTAACTAAAATTCTTTCTGAGGTTCAGTTTTCTTATCTGGGGACCAAAGTTATTGACCTTAAAATCACTTTCAAAAAAAAAAAATACTTTCATTCTGAAATTTCATTACTTTATCATTTTTATGGTTCTTTCCAAAGGAATCTGTATGATTTTTGTCTGTTCACATTAAAAAAAAAAACCTTTTTTCCTACATTTGTTTCAGATATTCACCTAAAAAATCATCTGTGTGAGACAATGTCTTTTAAAACATTTTCTTAAGATCTTTTTCCTCACATCTCCCACTGACCTTTCATTTTCATTGTGGCTTCTTTTATCTTTTCTTGTCTGACTACAGTGAAACCATATTTACTTTCTCTTTGCTAATGCAAATTCTCCTTCCCAGTTCTTCCCTCCTTTGTTCATCTCCACATGTGGTTTCTTACTTTGCCATATGAAAGTCACTCTCACTGAGCATATCTCCCTAATCTACTTTTATCTGTAAAGTGGATTATGAAACTTTCGAATAAAAGGTATTATACCAGAACATGCTGAACTGCATAGCACTTAACTGCTCTGAAGGAAAGAACTCTATTCACGACACTATTCAAAATATCCTGCATTTCAGGAAAGAAAAATGAACGAGGCTGGGAGAGATTGGTTTTTCCTAGTAGGGGTTACTACACCTTTTTATAGCATCCTAGTTGGTTAGTAGGGAGCTTTGAAAAAATATCAGCATGTTCTTCTCTATCAGCTGCTAGTTTAGGTCATTTTCAAAGAAACCCCGATGTATCCAGAATCCTAACCAATTCACAACCCCGTGAGTTCCTGTTGTTGTGCCAGTTACATCTGTAGCTCAGGCAGGATTTATCTTCCCACCATGGTACTTTTTAACTTTAATCATCTTAGTGCCTGGAGGTCAAAAGATTTTTTTGATATTGAAAGACAGTAAATCTACCTGTCAAATTTTCTCAGCATTCTTTTATCTAATTGCCCTGCGATCATCACCCAAGTGTTTGTAGGGTTTTTTCTTTTTTCTTTTTTTTTTTTTTTTGGTGCTGGGGATCGAACTCAGGGCCTTGTGCTTGCAAGGCAGGCACTCTAACCACTAAGCTAAACCCCCAGCCCCTACCCAAGTGTTATTATCTTGCTTTACTCTTTCGGTGAAAGCTTTCCCCGACTACTTGATAAGTTTTCACTGCCTTATCATTAAAACTAAATCAGAGAGCCCTTCCTCTTTTCTTCTGAACTGAAAGAACAGAGATAAGATCTGATAAAGAGATCAGTGAGTTAAGGAAAACAAGTTTCCTGGACTGGTTTGGGAAACCAACTAGAACTATACGGTTCATTTTTCTGACCACGTGTTTTTAGATACCACCCAAATATATCTATTAGGTAATATTTTGTAGTGGGTTGATACACAGTTTCTTTGTATGAATATGATTTTCTTTTCTTTTTTATTAAGATGGCTATTTCCTAGAACACAGTGGCTAAGAATGTAGGGTGCTTTTGCTTAAATAATATAGTGCTGCACCCAGAATTATGCATTTTATATTTCTAGTAATATTAATACTGCTGCCAAAAAGTTGAACCACTGATATTAAAAATAAAACAACTCACAGTAGTCAGTCAAGAAGCATTGTTATTGTCATTATCTAAGACCCGTAAGGGCAAAGGGTTTGGTGATGTTGGTTAGGTATATGAAACTAAATAAGATAGTAACATGTTATGTTAAATTTCTAATGTAGATTCTTCAGCAGGTTGTGTAACAATGACAGAAATTTTAAGAAACCTGTCATAGTTTGTATCTTAAATGTCCTCTAAAGGCCCAAATGCTGAAGACTTGGTCAACATCCCACAGATCTCTTCAGTGGTGGTGAACACCCGGGAACTGGAGTCTGGTGGAAACTGTGGGGTTGTGGGTTGTCTTTCCATTTCCGTCACTGTTTCCTGGCTGCCATTAGGCGAGCAACTTTGCTCTCCCGTGTGGTGCTCACCACAATGTTCTGTCTTGCCACACTGCCAAAAATAATGGAGCTAATCTATCATAGATGGGAGATTCTTAAACTATGAGCCCAAGTAAGCCATTCTTCTTTTCAAGTTGCTGTTCTCAAGTGATTTATCACAGCAATAGGAAGCTGAGTAACACAAAACCTAATTGTGTTGGGGATCCATCTCTGTTCATGTTCATCTGCTTCCTTTTGGGGATGGAAGTCCCCAAATTTTGTCCATGGGCCACCCCTACCACTGTAGTTTTCCTTCAGCTCAAATGTGGCCATGGTCATCTATAAGATGAAAATGTAATAAATGTAAGAGCAACTTACACTTTACTTCTTCCTTCCTAAAAGCTGCAAAATGGGGAAAGTCTCTTAGAGAAGTCTTAGCAGAAAAGCTCCTTGAAGCTGTCCGTGAATGGCAGATTTAGGCCGCACATCCTGGCCCTTCACAAACTTCACTTTTATGCCAGAGTGAAATAAAAGTCTCTCTTATTTAATCAATTCATTATTTATTTACATTATTTATACAGTGAAACTGGAACCTTGAGTATGAATTAGAAATTTAAATGTAATTCATAATATACTCAGAAAAAATGGAGTTACTTCTTCAGAAGGTGTTTATTTATTCAAAAAAAGTTACTCTTCTACTATAATGGTTTAATGGAATTTTTCTTTTCTATTAGTAAGCTTTCTAGGAAAGGAATATATTCATTCAGAACGTAACTTCTGCCACTAGAATATAAATTGCATTATTATGTCTTCTTGGATTTTCTCTTAGTTTCTTTTAAAATTTTCCTAATAAAATTCTAAAATTAAGTGCCCTATTTTCACAGGCTCACTGGGATATAATTGATACAAAATAAGTGTACATATTTAATGTGTGCAAGCTGTTAAGTTTGACAAAGGCAGACCTTTTTATATTATCACAACAGTCAAAGTAGTGGGTATATTCCACACTTCTTGAAACTTTCTTGTGTTTGTGTGTGTGTGTGTGTGTGTGCGCATATACGTTTATAGTAAAAACACTTAGCATAAGGTTTGCCTTCTTAAAAACTTTTGAACTGTAAAATACTGCATTGCTAACTATATGATCTGTAGTGTCCAGCAGTTCCCTAAAATTTATTAATCTGGCATTTCCCAGCCCAGGGTTTTATCTCTCTGGTCTGTAACTGTCTCAAGGACAATGGCACCCTGTGAACTCTGAACAAAATGAATTCATCTGTAACAAAGGAGAGATGTTATTGTTTAATATTTAAAGTGATAATATTTAGTCAAAATATGAAGTCCTTCAATAAATTTACAAATGATTTGAAGCTTATTCTAAAGCATTTTAAAAACCAATTTTCTTGTTTTTGAATTTAAAATATCCAGATGGCATTTGGCTTTTTTTTAATCTCTCATTATTGTTCACAATAAACTCGTTCATCCAAGAGTATATACATTTTTTTTCCTGCTAATACATTTGTGTAGATGTACTAAATTGTTGTGGACACATTTTTCTCTGATATTAGTGAGGTTATAAGACATTGATTTGAAACAAAGCCAACTCATAACAGTTCAATTTGAAAACATTGTGCCGGTCAACTCTCCATCTTAATGAGGGTAACGCTAAATAGACACATCAATTTACATTTGGACTAACTATCAGGTTAATATTTCTATGCAAGGTCTCAATTTTACCTGAGTAAATATAGAATGTGTCATTGAAACAGTGTTGACTATAACAGTTTTACAAAACTTTACATATAATTTTCTAAAATGTAGTAATAAGTTTTTGGATCAAATATAAGCCTAATCACCACTTATTTGACTCTTCTAATTTTAAATTATTTTTAAATTTTTTAATAAAAAATACGTTATTTAAAATTCATTCAAAAAGCCATGGAAAGAAGACAACAATGAACTATTCCAACATTTTACATAATCCTACCATTGTTGCCCTTCCTTATATAAAAAATTCTCTCATAGTAAATAAGCAGGTGTAATGACAGCCCAGAGATATCACTGCAGATAAAGAAAAAACAAAGATTCTGTGAAAAGGTCCCAAAATATAATTATACAATTGAAATATTCAATTAAAACAGTTAACACATTTTCTTTCTACTGCAGGAGACTATGAAAAAAGCTATTTTAGAAACGTTTTAAGATTCCTAGTACATAAGCTAGTATCTATGCTGAATAAGATTTAATGTGTTCCCAGTTTAACTAAATTCAAGCTCTCAATAATTGTGATAAAAAACAGCCTAAACCTCTCAGATGTCTATCTGCTAGTTGTTTTTGATCTAGAAAATAAAATGAACTATTCAGTTAAATGGTCTAGATAAATGGCCTGAAGCTAATCTCAATCAATGAAATTGATGCAGAGTAGGAAGATATTTAGGAACATGCTGTTATCATGAGCAGCTAAGTCTGTCAGAACTACACTCCACGCACCTGTAACAACAAACACTCAATTATGCACTTCCACATTTAGCTCAAACATGTGCCACAAGCACACATGTGTCCAAACACACAAACATGCTTAGAATCACATATATATTCATAGAATCATATATATATTGTACAAACACATGTATTTACACAAACATAACTGGAATATAATTATCAAAAATGATATATCCATTTTGCAAATATTTTGTTAAAAAAATATATAAGAAGCTTGACTTCCCCACGCGGAGTTGCTGAGCTTGCCTACAATTTAAGGAAAACAGCCACTTTGTAGCCCAGTCTCTTGCTTTTCAGCTGAAAATAACCAGAGATAATGTGCATAGGTTTTTGCAGTCATGACCAATTAACACAACATAAATGATACCTTCTTTCTCCAAAACACACTCACTCTTTTGGTTTCATAGCACACTTAGTGGCTTTAATGCTTGATACTAGCTGGAAGACAATATTTAGACTAAGAGGGTTACCTGCTTCTACAGACTATGTGTGAAGGAGTTAAGGAGCTTATTCTGTTTTTTTTGTTTTGTTTTGTTTTTTGTTTTTTTTTCTGAATTCCTTCTCATGTTATCTACTGTGGCAATGAGCAGCTGGAATGAGGATATTATTCCGCAGTCTGTGCTACAGAATGGTAATGATTTTATAGTTACATAAAAAGAAGTGACTGCGGTCACAACTTTCTGAGAATGGCGTTACAAATTTCTGTACAGAAACCGAATATGACATTAGCATTGTGTCAATGTCCCTGACTTTGAGGATTGCTCTACATGTGGCCTCTTGCAGATACAGGAAATGTAGTACCCTTCCCGCCATTTCTTACCTTTATACCCTGCCATGTATTTGTTTGATTTGATCTATGTAGCATTTCGCACCATAATTGATTCATCATAAAATGGCATAGCTGTTATTTCTAGTGGCTTAGTCATAGGGGAAAATACTGTGATTTAAGTACTTGAAAACAATCTTGACTAATCTGTACTGGAAAAATATTCTTGAAATTACAATCACTAGGGAAGGAAAATGGCACTTATTTGTGACAATGGGCTTTTTATTGAGAATGTGCTATAAATGCTAGATCTATGTAAAAGCAATGGAATTCATACCTTTGATCAATATAGAAGATGGCATCATTTAAGAGATATTATGCATGCTGCCTTGGTACAAAACTATCATTCTCTGCTCCACTGACATCAAGGTTGGTGAGGCCACCTGTGGTGCTTTTCCCTGTGGGTGGGAAGTACATCATGCTCTGTTCTGTCAGTTTTTCAGCTAATAAAATGTGAGTAAAGCAAGTCAGCATGTGGTTGACCATGTGTTTGCCCCCTGTAATAAGAAATGTGGTTTCCCAGATGGAGCTGTTCTGCCTACTGTGTTTCAAAGTCAAGATATTAGGAAGCAGAACCTTAGCTAATCAAGAATGGACACACAGCATGGATGGTAAATGGCTTATGCTATTGTGCTCCACAGAGACCTGACACTCATTTTTTTAATGTAGCATAACCCAGCTTATCCTGATTAATCTAGTAATATTGGAAATACATTCAGATGTGCAAAGGAGGGCTACAGTATCATCGACCCTGGACTGCAAGTAACAATATCAAGAGCTATCTTCTTTACTTTTCCTAATAAAATTACCTCGAACAATTTAGAAATCTCCAGTGGCTAGCTTTTATATCTATACATCATGATGTAGTTTAGATGAGACAATGTTAGCCAGCTTTAATATCCCTTGAATCTTTGAATAGGGCAACCTTAAAAAAACATCGCTGAAGTCACTATCTCTAGCTTGCAGGAATTTCCTTCCTTTTTTTTTATTTCTGGGTAGCTTTGGAGGTATTTCATAGTTGGATAGGGTACGAATAAAATAGAATGTCTATACCTGTGTTGTCAAGAAACAGCTTCAAAATTTAGAAGGTATAGTAAAAATCTTAGGGTTACTGTATGGATTAAATTAATCCCAAGTCATACTTGGCACCTAAGAAAACATAAATATTACCTAAAACAATTAATGTTTTGATTTAGTGCCACTGTTATTTTTAATGCCATCAAACTGGATTAAGATGTGTAACCGATAATAGCAACATTTGATCTTGCTGCTGTATGAAATAAACTTTTGATCTTCGGCTTTCTGTTAAGTCCCTCAAAAGGAGTAGTACAAATGGCGTGGCTAGGCTTTAGCAGTGAGGATGATACTGCCAGTGGGGTTTACCACGTAGATGTCATTTTGGGTCTTTGTCAGATTCCAGGCATTTCTTCAGTGAGCCCCAGCAAGGTATAATCAAAGAGTTTCCTGGTGCCTGGACTTTTTGTAATTCATCACTAAGAAAGATCTAGAGAGGATTTGAATAGTTTTGGGCTTTGCCGCTCAAAGCACGCCCCCAGAACATCATCTGAAAGCTTATTGGAAAAGCAGAATCACCTCCGAATTATTAAACAAGTATTTTTATTGTAACAAGACCACCAGGTGATTTTTATGCACGTTAAAGTTCTAAAACGGCAGAGTTTTCAAGGTACGAGCTTGGGGAGAAATTCAGAAATTCTTTTTTATAATTACCTTTTTAAATACCTGATTTGGGAGCACTCTAACACTAAACATATTTCTAATGTTCAGAATGACTACATCGCAAATACAGGATCAAGGCAGTCTGCAAAGATAGGAAAGGATGCAGTATACGAAGTATTTCAAGTGGATTCTCAATGTGAATACTATGCAAGCGTCTGGCGCTTGTTTCTTCATGATTTTGGCCAGTTTTCAGTGTTTCAGCCTGACAGCTATAAGAGCGGCCATCTGCAGAGAAGTTGAAAGCTCTGGCTTTTAATACTATTTCCTGCATGCAAACCTTGACCTCTAGTTACTGCGAAACTGTGCCTGGCTTTTACTTAATTTCCCCACACTACAATTTCCTCATGAATAGAGTGGAGATAACAATTGCCTGAAGGGACATCCTCAGAAATAGTCTCCCTTGAAGGCGGATGATCCTCTCCCTGATCATTTAGCAATTTTCCCATTCTTAGGGGTCACCGCTAAAGTTATAGCCGGTGTTTTGGATTTAGGCATGCCAAAGTCAGTATATTTGTTTGTAAGACAACTAACAGTTTCATCAAAGAAAAATAGATGATATATGCAATTTCATGCCTTTGTTCTGGGGATTGTACTCTTCATCTTTTGACTATCCTTCTCCTTAATCTATTTATGGAATAATTTCCTCCTTTGTTTAAGGTCTGCATAGGAATGTTCTGATTTAAAACTTTTTCCAGAAAGACAATGGATTAGAGTATCCAAGGAGACTCTAAGTAGATTTTATCATCCTCTTTAACTTTAGCCTTCACTACTATGAGAAAAAAAAAAAGATTGTTGCTGCATCCCTGTGGTTATGTCCACTGAAAATTTTTACAATGCCAGCTTGGGCACAAGGCTGCTCCAACTGCTGGAGTTTTTCCTTGAGGCAGAGGGTTGAAAGTAATGTATTACCCTTATAGAGACTAGAAAGGAAGTGAAACGCTTACATTTTTGCCTTATTCTGAGTTAAAAAAAAAATAACTCAGCATGCTCTAACTCTGAGTGAAGAAGATGCAGTTTGGGAGCAGATCTCAAAATGTCATTCATGAGATTATTTATTTGTCGGAATTGTTATTTTGTTGTTGTTGCTGTTGTTGTTTTTGTGTGGTTTTCATTTTTTTTTTTTTTTTTTTTTTTTTTTTTTTTGGGGTTTTTTTTTTTTTTTTTTTTTTTTTTTTTTTTGGTGCTGGGGATCAAACTCAGGGCCTTACACTTGCTAGGCAAGCTCTCTACCACTTGAGCTAAATTCCCAGCCCCCAAGGTTATTTATTTGTCTAGTCCAGGGCTTTATGCATGCTAGCTAAGTGCGCTATATTGCTGAGCTAGACTCCCAGCTTAGTTCTGAAAAATTGAATAAAATTAGGGAAAACATGTAATGGAAATTATTTACATTCAGTGATCATTTGCCATGTCCCATGTGTAGCTTTAGAAACGTTACATGTGTGTATTTATTTATTTAATTTTCACAATAATGCAAAGAGGCAGTTACTGCTATTATTCTCTGTTTAAAGATGTAGAAAATGAGGCATAAGGTATTTAAATAACTAACATAAGTTATCATAACCAAGAAGTACTAGATTCAGGAAATAAATTTAGGTGGTTCGGATCTAGATGCTAAATTCAGTGATTTTTGTAAGTGTCAATTTAGCTGAACTCTAATTTTATTTTTCAAATGCTCAGTTCTGTACGACTCCGGGCAAGGGTGCCCACAAGAAATATGTGTGAGGTTGGGAAGATGGATGTGAAATGGTAGTCAGGAAGACAAGAGATCGCTGCCAGGGCTTCAGGCTTCACTGTATATCTCGAATGTACTGCTGATCTGGTAGCTCATTTCAACGGTAGAGCCTGTAGTCAGCCAGATTTTCTTTAGGTTCTTTGCATTTTGTGCCAGGCTTTCATGTAGGGTCAAGGTGGAGGGGCACAGCTTCCTCTGAAGGTCACCCAAGGTGGCTAGCTTGCGGCTAGTGGAGATTCATAAGTGAAGAGAAAGACAGTGAATGACAGACATTGGCTCCTCGTTTATGCTTATGGATTTAAGTTTGTACTTGTAAATCCTACTCAATTTTGATTTCTCCTGCTTTAGTTACACATTTTATTCACAATTCATTGTTTTGCTTATCTCAGAGACTTCCATAAATGTAGAGGCAACGATCTTCTACAGATTTCGAACACCTTGATTCCTCGTTAGTGACTTTGCGCTGATCCTCTAACCATACTCTTATTGATCTTTGCTTCTTGTATTTTTTCTTAATTGTACAGTCTCATCATCAGAAAGAATTCTTATTCCGCATTCTTCCGTTCTTCTGCTACTCCAATAGAACAGTCACTGATAAGCACCTCTACAAAACACAGAAGATATTATTTCTCTATGTATTAAGAGCGTCCTTGCTATTAATTAAGAGATAATTTCTCAATCCGATTAGCATAATCCCAGGGACATGATGGGACATTATGGTCACTTAATGATGTTTGATATCATCTTCATCTTCATTTACTTCCTCTCCAAAAAAACTCCATGGAATTCTTACCACAAAGCAAAGCAAAAAGGAGGCATTCAAGTGTACTTTAATTAATGAGTAGTTTCAGTCTGATATTGATGGTTTGCCTAAATATTTCGATGGAAAGAAAATTTCTTCACCAGTTCTTAAAACAAAAAGCTGTTACATTTTTGTCTTAAAGGTGTTTTAAATGTTTTATATTGATACATTTATAGTGTCATCTGAGGTCTTATGTTTTTTCTTTATGCTTCCATTTACCTCAACAATAAATTTCAAAGATCATAATTTCCACCAACTCGAGAGAAGACTGTATTTTGTAGCTCTCTAATATACCTCTATGCTCTCTTCAAATCTGAACATTTTGCTTAAACTCCTGTGCTCAGGTTGTTCCCAATCGTCTACTAAGGTTCTAAACCTTGGCAAACATTGTGGAGAACTCTACAACAATTTCTTTATGTTCTGCTTTTGTTTTGACATCTCAGTGAGTCTGTTTACATGTAGTAGTTTCTCAGTGCCAGTTGACATCAGGAAAAGTGAGTCACTGTGGCGTTCTTGCAAAATATGACAGGTGGGCTCATTAGTCTTTTGATTCATAAAACTCATGATGTTGTTTTGCGTCAAATAAGAAGCAAAAACTAAGCAAGTCCTTGATAGGTTTAATTCAGAGTCAGAGCTAAGTAACGCCAACTCTGCAGATTCATGTAAAGGGCTTACAAAAGGAGTAGCAGGGGAACATTTTTTTTTTTTTGAAAGGACTGTGCAAATGATTACATTAAGCTTTTTGAAAAGCCATGAGCGATAGGGTGGTGGTTCAAGAAGAGGTAGGGATCCAAAGGAAGTAGGAGGAGCGATCCCCTGAAGTTGCACTCCCTTTGTTAGACTTCAGAGATATGAATGCAGTCGGAGGAGGAATAAAGAAATCAAATAAATGAGCCTGGGAGCCTTAAAAGAGGGTTACAAAAATGAAAGAAAAGATGCCTAAGGCTCCAAAGAAAAAGATATCCTTATCAATAAATCAATATAACAATACAGAATAACATCTGCTCACAACGGAGTAACAGTTTCCAGGAAGACAACTTCTGGAATGTCAACTCCAAAAACTCTTCCAGAAAACTTCAGTAGAGTTTATTCTCACTGAAATTTTCACCTATACTGATTACCATTCATGTTTTGTTGCAATCAGCAAACCTGCCTGCTGTAAGGATTCACGGTCAAATCTGAATTTAAAAATTTAAATTACGGGTGGTAAATGTGCAAATCTTATCTACTGTCTTGACTCTGAAAGCTACTTAAAGGTTATTGAGCTACACACATGTGCACATACACAAATCTGAGAGATTTGTGAAAGAGAAATCTCTGTGACCATTAATGCTGATCTGTCGATTTGACTGGACTGAGAAACCCTTAGCAGGTTAGTAAAGTATCTTTCCGGGTGTGTCTGTGAGGTGTTACCGAGACAATTGGTGCGTATGCCAGCTAACTGAGGGAGAAAGACCCACCCTAATTGTGACCGGCACCCTCTAATGGGCTTGCAGGCTGGATGGGATAAAAGGTAGAGGGAGGAGGTTGGTCTGCATTTGAGGAGCTCCATTCTGCTTGAGCAGGTGGTTGTTTGCTGCCATCACCTGGACATCAGACTCCAGTTTCTTCAGCCTTCTAACACAGATTCATACCAGTGACTCTCCAGGGGGCTCTGGACCTTCAGTTTCAGACTGGTGCTGCATCCTCGGTCCTCTTGTTCTGTGTCTTCCAGTTTGTTTTACTGAGCATCTACTAGCTCCTCTGGATCTTCAGCGCCCAGAAGGACTCTCCTGCCTCTGATCCTGTGCTCTAATGAACACACACACACACACACACACACACACACACACACAATTGATTCAGCTCCTCTAGAGAACGTTAACCAATACAATCTCATAATATAAATTATAACGGAGCAAAAGGCCTTTGTAAGCAAATTCAGAACATCACTCTTGCTGGAGAAACAATGATTCTTCTGATTTGTCATGGCTTTTGTCCTTTTTTGTTCATCATTATCTTCCAATCATCACTTATTTTTTAAACTCTAACAACTATGTAGTTATATAAAAATAATTTTTAAAATGTAAATATTCATGTAGAAATAAAATTGTCCTGAAGTTTCAAATGTTATGAATATAATCTTTATGAAAACTCTTGTGCTTTATTCACATTCCCAAATAGTGGTAGTATGTATCTTCAAAATATACTTGAATGTATTTCTCTTAGACATTAGTGATTAGCATGAAACAATGTTCTGGTCCCCATGTAGGTTTTGTGTCAAAAGTCTTTAATAATCTGAATGTAACACAGCAAGAGAAACACATTATTTGATGGAAAATTAGAAATAGAAAGGCATTAACATTGATTTTTCAGCTCTGTACTAGGCGCTGTGCCTTGTATGTTGACTCATAGTAACAAAAGAGCTCTTTTTTATCCCCTCCCTAAATTTTTATGCTAAACCTTTTGTACTGTGCATGTCTTTCTCTGTAATGATCTTTGATTTTCTTTCCCACTTCAGGTACCCATGATTAATTAGACACCCCTCGTTTAAAAAATATGCGCACACCTATAGGGGCAGATATCTTAATTAGTGACACAATATGGATATTAGCTCACTTAACTTGCATATCTATTACTTAAAATAGGAATTAAGGGTGCACACTGATGAAGGTTAGTACCAAGAAACAGAGAAGTTAATTAATTTATCCACTGTTAATTAGCACGCAAGTGGTAGACTCAGAATTCTAGCTCACGCAGGACATCTGGTTACAGACTGTGAAGTGTGGGAGTGCATACAACGATGAGCCTCCATGAGGAGTTCAATTCAGTGACTTGTGCTTCCTAATTATAAAACTGTCTGTTTCTTGAGTTTTTAAAATTTCCTTTCCAATAAATACTAATCTCAATAAAACCTGTTTCATCATTAAATTCTGCTGAACTCAGCCAGTATTATTTCCAGATTAGCAAAATTTTCTCTCATTACAAAATTATATATTTTTATTGATAACATTCAAAAAATCAGGTAGCGAAAAGTGTTGTCAAGTAGGTTACCCATTAATAATTTAATGATCATCTACTTTAGTTCATTCAACCTTACTCACATGTCATATTACAGACCTCTCTTTGCCATAGACATTAAAAAGAACAAAAAAGTGAAAGGAAAAGAAGTGATCTTCTCCCCTTTTCTCCCATCTACCATGCCTGATTTAGAGTGATTTATCTTCTTTAGTTTGTTTTAGTAATAAAATATGATCTTATTGGTGCTTCATCCTATTGTAATTTCATATTGCTGACTAGTTAACTGTTTGCTACGGTTTGGGAGTATCCTCTAAGGACCGATGTGTTAAAATTTAACCCCCACTGTGAAATACCAGGAAGTTGGAACATTAATCTCTCCAGAATCTTTAGATTTGGGTCCTTTATGAGGCAATTTTGGGTTAGATGAGGTCATCTGGGTGGGGCTCCCTTGACTGAATACTGTTGACTTCATAAGAAGAGAGACCAGAACACACACACACGCACACACACACACACACACACTCACTTGATTCCTGTTTCATGCCATGTTATACACTCTGCTACTTGAAGATTTTGCCAGCCAGAAGGTGTCACTAAATGAGACTGCTCAATCTTCGCCAAGAATTGTGAGCAAAAATAAACCAAAAATAAAATAGTTTGCTGCAAATACTTTAGTATAATAATAACAAAACAGAGTAACGCACTGGCTCTTATATAGGAAGTGATATGTTCTAAATATGAGCTTAACCAGGAAGTGGTGGCAGTTTTTGGAGAACAGATCAACTCTCTGACCTCTCTTTGCTTTTTGGGGTCAGTCTACAGCAGACAGCTTAGTTGTGTAACTACCAATCTTATCTCTGGTTTGTTTTGCTAACGGAGCCCCAATTTTGATCAAGTCGTCAAAGTGCACAGCTCTTGACAAAGAGTTGTTAGTCTGATCCTCTGTACCATCAAGACATATCTATTTTCGACTTTCCTTGTCTTAGTTATTGTTATATTTAGAGCAAGAAAAATAAATCTACTAAGGTTGGGCCGAGAAAATGCTTGTCTGTGTATATCTTTAAGCAGCCACTCTGGCGCATGCGAGCCTTCCTTTTGGACTAAGTGGCATGAGGGAAGAGCTCTTTGTTTTAGCCACTGATGATGGAGGGCTCCAGTTGTAGTGAAAAGCATTAATTACTTGTTTTTCCTCAGAAGCAGAGCTGGCCGGGAGTGGTGGTTTCCACACATCCTGTCCAATTGAACAAAGGACATTTTAATAATTGGTTTATTTCCTTAAAAATGCTTTAAAAAGTGGAGTTCTAATTTAATTATCATGGACTTAACTTTTTTTTAATTTAGAAGCAGATTTTGACAACATTCATGTCCAAAGTACTATTTAATGGCGCATTTGCTTTTTGTCGTGTGCAGTAATTATCTCTTCTCCCAGTAGATCCTTAAAATGAAAAAAAAAAATCCATTTAAGTACGTCAAGAAAATTATATTTTGTCATGAAGTTTTCCTAATAAATGTGCTTATTAAAATCTTTCTTCCAATCATGAAAGTATTTGCTTACTTGTTCCACTTTCTTCATCTAAAGAATTGAGAATTCCCAATTCACATATAGGGAAACTCCTGGACTTATCATCATTATCTCTTAAATTTATACTTATATTTATGTGATATTTAACACATATACATTTATTTTAATATATTTTAACTTTACCTTCTGAATTCTGTCTTAATTGGTCTTTTATGTTCTCAATTACATATACTGTACTTAGTATTCAATATACCTCTTTAAATTATCCAATATGGTACTCATGGTCTTCATCTGAAACACTTTTAATTCTCTCAAAATTTTCTCTTTTGTTTAATCCAATTGAAATTGATCAGTAAATATTTCTCCGGAAAGAAATGTTTACTATTTGGTCTCTGTGGCATTTCTTCTGGTCGAATGTCTCTTGCAACACTATCTTAAGGCACATATACAAGCTCCAAATGGCCTACAGAAAAAAAAAAAATAACATCACAGATGCTCTTACCAGCGCAGCACCTGTCATGTATCAAAATACTATTGAGTCAACTTGGCTGGTCAGGATTATAACCGATGAGATACAGCCACACGAGAGGGTGGTGGTCGTAAATCCAAGGAAATTATATAATGAGCAAGGTATGAAGACTCATGACCTCCCTGACCCGACCTCTGCCAGCCCTTTGTGGAATTAGCCTCTCACGTCTCAGATGTGGGGGGATTCGGAGCTCTGCGCTCGGTGCCTGGGGATGAAAGAGCCTCTGTCTGCTCTTATCGTACCCACTACGCAGCCTTTCTTAAGAAAAGTAAACTTAATACTGTGGGATATCAATTGTGGCTCTTTGATCTTACTGTCAATAAGAATGTACGACACTGATACTGGTCAAAAGGAGTGGACATGTCATTCATGATCTATCTAAAATATTTTCTCTATCCTCTTTAGCTAAGAAGAAGGTATAAGTACCCATTAGCTGTATATAACGATTACATTAATTGTGGAAAGTAGATCTGTATGTATAAAGCACCCTAATAATCTTTACGTGCTGTTCCTCTCCCCTCCCTTCCCTTTTTCTCCATTTCATAGGATCTTTTCTCTTCATCTTATAGCAGGAAATTTGCTTTGGTTCTCCGGCTCCAGCAATCTTTTGGTTTGTCTTTGCCCCCTACTAATGCTCTATTTTGATAGCCCGAGTGTACAAATCTAGTTTTTGTAGCTCGAGATCACTTGTATAGCCTTGCAGCTAAACCAAATTTTCTTGCTAAAATGATGAAATATACACCCTTTATTGTCATTTAACATTTTGACACTTTTCATTTACCTTTAAACATGTTAAAGAGAGGTAGGTGTTTCTGCGGAAATAATTTCCTGATTTAAATATAGTTTTAGGTCACCAGAGCATTAATCCAAGTAATTAAAAATGTGTATGTATGTACCTATTCAGTTCATAGATTATTCTATTACACTTATTATCACTGGTTGACATGTCTTAGAGCCTGACACTTTTGTAGAACATTAGCGTCGGTTTTTGAGAAAGCTACACATATTAGTAGTTTTTTAAAAAATGGCACATTAAAATTTTGTAGCACAAGTGAAGCTCTGTCAGATGTGTGCCAATGTGAGTGCCAGAGTGAGTGACATCATATGCCACTGTTAGACTTCTCAGACTTAACTGGACTGATTTTTATATTTGCTTTTACATTATTCTGATACTGACTATTGTAATGGATTTCCTCAAAGAATGTGTGAGTCTCTGCAGAAAAAGTCTGAATCATGGGAGTTAAAAGTGGAGTAGTGGTGACGAAAAGTTAGGAAAAATAATGAAGGGGGAGAGAGGGGGTCAGAAAATTGGTACCAAAATACAATTATATAAGAGAAATAAATTCTAGTGTTCCACAGCACAACAGAGTAGCTATACTTCACAACAGCTTATTCATATTTTTATAACCCTTTTGATTATGATCATTATGTATACTATGTACCAATACATGTTCTTGGTAAGAATAAAAATAAAAATTCAAGACAAAACAAACAAAAAAAACCACAACAGCTTATTCATATTTTATAATCAACTAGAAGACAAAAGTTCCAATGTTCCAACACTAAGAAATGGTAAATGTTTAAGGAAATAGAAAAACTAATTATTCTCATTTGATCATTACACTTCATATATACATATCAAATTGCCATACTGAACATATATATCATGAATATGTACAATTATTATATGTCATATATTACAAACCAGTGAAGGCTTAGATGATCATTAAACTTTTAACAATAAAGTATTTCATAATTAAGGTGAAAAACTCAGACATTTCATTCCAGGGAAAAGGGAAAAAAAGAAATTATTTCTTTCATAGGATATATTTATGGTGCTTAAAGGAAGAGCTACTTATTCATGTCTATAATAAGAAATATTTAATGAAGGCACTCACTTAGAATGAGAATATATATTTTAAGTGGATAGATTGATTCTCTCTCTTGGCTGTGGCTCCCTTATCATACCTGGACATTTTTTGGTTGATAGGATTAATGTGGGAATCTTTAATAGGAGTGTTCTTTAGCAGTATCATCACTCATGACGTGCACATGGAATGAAAGATGCTTGCAAGTCTGCTGCTCTGCGTGCTGGTGAGATAAAACAAAGTATAAGATTATTCAAATCTGCCTCACACAAGATTTACAGTCAAACTGTCCCAATCATTTCAAGGATAAAAGACATCTTTATTCATAGACAAAGCAGGTACACAACTAACGTAGCTCCTACAACCCTTTCTGATGCCAGAATTCACTCCAGCCACAGTACATGAAATATCTTATAAAATATGCAGCTATATCATTTACAAAGAAAAGAGTTCTTTTGCTATTGAAACATCTTACTTTTATTTTTATAAATTATGTAGCTGATATAACATTTGCTAGAAAATGTGTTTAAAAAATTTGCAGACATCAGGTTAGTTTACCATGTACAGACCTAGAACAGATCAAGTAACTAAAAGAGATCCACAGGAGGGGACTCTGCAGCCAGGAAGATCATTATTCCATTTGTTTTGAGTTGTCCACAAGAAAATTGTCCAGATCACCTTCTTACTTTCCTGAATAATCTCCCAGTAAAAGAGAGAGAAAGGATTGTACACCACATATCAGTTTATAGAAACTGTGAACTCAGAAATCTGAGTTCCATCTAGGTTACAAATGCCCCTAAAGCCAGTTTAGCCCAGGAATTCCATTGATTTTGCCTCGGTATGTTTTATGCCACACATCCTGTTCACCTGTTTCTTAGATAGACTTTTCATTTACAACTGTTGGATTTCAGGCAGGCTGACAGATTCCTCAATATGGTCTCATAGTGACCATATTTTTTAAAGTTTTATGATGGATTTGTCACATAATTACACTCTTTCTACTTTGAAATGTCCATTCAGAATTTCTCTCGTTTCATTATTTTGTTTTTCAATGCCAATATTCAAAGAGCAGTTAAATATATTGACTCAAGACAATGTCTTACACAATATTGTAAATTGTTTCTGATAATTATTACACTTTTTTCTTTCTTTTCTTCAGTAAGCGCTTTTCTAAAATATATTTATGTGTTCATTCTGGGAAGCAATCTAAGCCACTGATGAATAACAATTTAATTTAAAAATGATTCATCATGAAAGCATATATAAAATCTTTTTCTTTGTAGTCCAGGGAATTGAAGCCCTGGTCTTCACACCGAGCTACATGCCTGGTACTTTTTATTTTTTAATTTTTCTGGTTTTCTAATTTTTGAAATAGGGTCTCCGTAAGTCTCTGAGTCATCCTTCTGGGCAAGAGAGAATTGATTTCGTTAGTTTGTGTTGCCTTTTTTTTCTTAGCAACTTAGGAAATCGGTATATGTCATGAAATCTTTGGTGTTATGGGAAACAGTAAAATTCTTTATAGTTTATACCTATAAGTAATTAAATGATTTTTTTAATCTAGAAAAATGTTGGAAGTAGTGATTCGTGACAGTTAACTACTTTTGAGAACTAAATCACACAAAGATTTCTATAATTACTAACCACATTATTTTGAATAGAATGCATTTATTATCCACATTATTGGTTTATCTATTTCTTTAGGAGTAATTGAAATAGAATTTAGGTATTTGAGAGTCAGATGGTTATTAAAAGTTTCAATTAATCACTTTTAAAAGAACTATATCACAAAACCCATTTATTTATTGTGTATAAATTAAGCATTATGCTGAATATAATTTGATTTGACCAAGGTAGTATTTTATGTATAATTGATTTCTAAGAACTTTGGCTTAGAAAATATCATTTCAGAATTTATGGCATCCTCCTCATTCCCTGAAGAAAGATATCCATAGAGGAAGTAGGAACCTACAATTTGTCCTTAGAACTCATCATTTTATTATATTCTCCTTTCTTCAACTAAGAATTCAAACACATAATTACTAAAAGATAAACACTATGAATTTCTTTCTAGATCATCACTTATGTCAGAAAATTATAAAATGGAAAGACATATAAAATGGTTTAGTAATAATAATAAATGTTTTTTTCACATTTGTGTGTTGCTTTATGCTTCTTTCTAAATTTCACACTATAAATAACTGCCAGCTCTATAAACTGCAGAGTCCTGAGCTACAGAATGAAAACCAAGAGCAAAATCGAATGTCTAATAACAAATCATGCTCTATTTTGATTATATGCAAAACATGTTGCACATATAGGATTTATTTATTGTAGAAATTTTGGTGTTATGATATTAAGAATTAAAGAAGTGTGAGTGTGGTTCTGGAAAATAAATCTAAAGTAGAAAATCTTTGTGTCTGACATGGCTGCATATCAATTTCTGTTTCTTTTTGAGGGTACCACTTAATGACAGTTGAAATTTCACTGAGGAGAACATGAACTAGGCTTAATGATTTCAAATCTTTATAAAAGAGTGCTTTAATGCTGAATATTGTATAGAGCATTCATATGTTCTTTCTTAAAGTCACAAGGCCCGATAAACCACATGGTTTTCTTTGAAATCTTTTAATTAATCTATGCTCTGCATTGTTTCTTATAAATCTCCTTTCTTGTGGTTAAACAATGTTGAAACGATCTTCCGTAATAGTCAATTCTCTCTTTGTATCCAATTCCAGATAAAATCTTTTACACGATCCTCAGAAAATACTACTGGCCATTTGAGATTTACACATATTTATCCTTGTATTTGCTTTTTCAAATTTGCCCATAGCAAATGGCCTTTCGTTACAATGCTTTGCATTTAAATAGTGCATTACACTTAAAAATTGCAATTAATTCTGCTAATGCATGTATGTGAAATAAAGCAGTAATTTATATGATTATATTATGATGAAAAAGCTATATTTCTGAGAAATTAAAGGATGTACCCAGAGATAGCCATTAAGCGAACAGTTTAATTGACAGTAGGAAGGCAAGATAACCTATTTTTAATGTTTCATTCATTCCTTGATACAGTCTTTTCTAAGTGTTATAATAAGGTTTTGGAGGAATTTCAAGATAACATTAATGAATGAGTTTTTAAGCATTATCATCACTTGTGTATAAAATATATACCTCAGAACTTTCCCACTTACTGTGTTGTTTTTTCAAGTCAAGTAACACCCATCATTTTCCCTAAGGGTTTTAAAAGGATGCTATTTTTAGACATTAAAACTTACAAAAGCATTATGATCAAAGTAGCAACAATCAATAATAGGCAGGTGGGTTAAGGAAAGGTATATATTAAGTTGAGTTTATGGATGGAGAGGAGACTAGTTAGATTTAGAAGCAGAAAATTATAGTACAAGAGAAGATAAGAGAGAGTCTTTAGAAGTCCTATTGAAATGCAAAATATTCTGAGCACATGGCAGTATAACACAATTCAGAGAGTCTTACCAAAGTAAGAAATCACTTAAAAACAGAGAGTGAAGGTCTGAGATCATGATTTAAAGGACAGGTGTTTCTCCGTGCTCTTTTTCTCCTTGTGTAAATCAAGAATTAACATTCTTCAGTTTAATTTCTGATATCACTGATTTTGTAATTTTTATGAAATTATTACACTTTTATGTGTGACAGTGTTTTCATTTGTAAGATAGGAGCACCAGTTAAACCTCTTTCCACAGGCGTTTGTGACTGTAATTGAATAATTTCGTGTAGTGTTTAGAAGTATCCATGGCACAATTAATATCCAATAACTATCACTTCTTGGTAAAAACTCGATTCCACACAAAAGGAAGAACATTCTTTAAATCAGAAGATAGAAGATGAAATATAGATCTGATTTATGAGATCCAGCCTTATTTTTGTTCTAAATTCTTATTCTTCAAGTTTTTATTACTTGTATATCCCGTAAGTTTGTTGTTTTCAACATGTAGAAACGATTAAAAAACTCCAAAAGAATAAGGGGCCACAGAATAAAACTCATTCAACAAAAATTTGTTTGCATTATCTTGCACACAATGCACTTTAGTTTTTAGGTTCATAAAATAATCATAACTTCACATTTTAATGTTTGTAGAAATTATTATTTCAAATGAAATAGAAGACACATTTCATATTTCAGCTGTTTTTATTCATGTAGTTCAACAGGAGTTGCATAATGGAAAGACCTATTTTCTTCCGTAACCTTTTGTCACAGGCTGAAAGGATCAGTGACTATTCCCCGTGATTCAGCGCGCATGGCGTTTTCTTATGAGCCCTTAAAACTGAGAACCTCAATGCATTTTTGTCTGCTTAAGGATTTTAAATCTTCTTACTTCATTCTGTGATTATGCCATCCCTTGACAATGGTTTTGCCAAAAGATTTTCAAAAGCTGACTTCTGGGAGTAGAGGCAGGTTTAAATTTTGAATGCTATTTTCTGATCAATTGGAGCTACTTAATCCTCTCCTGCCTTTGCTTGACTGTGCTGCGGTAAATAGCTGTCAGTAAGGGAAGACGTTCAATACCTTTGGGCCATGACCCACTTAAATGGTACTGCTGGTGGGGAAAAGTGCAGGGCAGGCTTCAATGTCAGTATTCTCTAAGAATCCCTTGAGACAGCCTCGGGGGTTTAATTGTCACCCGTGTATATAGATTCCCACATTTTCAAATAAAACACTAGAAGTCATTACATCTGTCAGGTGGAGCAGTGGTAAATATGAGCTGGGAATATAGAGACTTGATCCATGTATGTACTATAAACAATAGCAAATCAGAGAGACCTTCTGTATTTGAACCTGCATTATAAATTCTACAGTGACACATTATGGTCACCGAAAATTGACTGTTTTGGGGGAGTGGTACTAGAGGTTGAATCCAGATCCTCATGCATTTTCTGAAGGTGGGCTACTACTGAGCTACACCCCCAAACAGACTGATTATTATCTTACTCATTTCAAGATAATCCACATCTAGTCACCTGCATTAGATTATAATGCAAGTGTCTATCAAATTTATGCAAAAGATTGACCTACTTTTTTGCTTTTAAAACTGAATGCTCTCTTTTCCCTTTAATCATAGTGATTTTTTTTTTTTTTGGTGCTGGGGATGGAACTCAGGGCCTTGTGCTTGTAAGGCAAGCACTCTAACCACTGAGCTAAATCCCCAGCAACCACAGTGATTTTGTTAAGAATTATATAATAATACAGTCCATCAGTTTCCTGAAAGTTTAGGTAGATGTAAAAAGTCATTTCTTAATAAAAGACTGATAATCAACATGAAAAGGGTAATATGAAATAATGTATCAAAAATTATGAGTAATTCTTAATTGACGTGGAATTACTGTAACTATAAGTATTTCACCAAAACAGTTACTGAGTTAAATGTTGTTTTTGTATTTTAGTGAATTAGATTTGTCTGCCATATAAGCTTATAAGAGATAAGTAATGTTACTGAACTATTTCAAAAGGCCATTTTGTACAAAACTACAGTATAAACATATGCATTTTTAAATGTAGAAACCCTAAAAATGAAAGCCAACATTTTTTTTTATGGGTTATGAATCTTGGTTTCTGCAATATGTGATATTGGGGTCGCTGAGCTAATTGGATTGCACTGTGATAGAAGAGTCCTAAGTGCTTAACTGAGCTCTGGTTTGTCTGTCTTTCTACAAATTTCTGTAATTAGGAAAAAGATATTTAGTGCAGAACTTCCACTTCTTTAGACAGATAAATGTTTTACTTGTTATATATTTATTTTTGCTCTCTTTTTTTACTCTGTTTTCTAGACACCTATAGAAAACATGCAGCTTGAATAGGGCAGCGCAAGATAAATGGAAAATAACAGGCTGTATGTTTTAACGCACGTGCTGTGTACCCAATGCCCAAGTTCACCGAAATAACTGTTTACCAGATATTTGGCAGCCCTGAGCTTTATGTTTTGACATGTAAAATTAACAATCAGAATATGAAAATGTGTACTTCTTCTCAGGGGCATAATAGATGGACTGATTTTTGTGTTCTGTTAAAGCTCTGCTATTGTCAACCAAATCACATAATCTTGGTTTTGTAGGAAGCTGTTAGGTTGGTTCTAGGTACTTCTTCATTGATATTAGAGTTATGTGCAAAAGTCTTAGCATTTAGGAAATACCTGCATTCATGCATCAGTGAAGGCTTCCTGTCAGAACATCAGGATTTCATATTCTAAATCTCCAGTCAGATCCTCAGTCTTTGGGACTATTTATGTATTTGTAAACATTTGCTCTTTGAAAAGGTTCTAAATATTTCTTCTTTGCAAGGAAAGTGCCTGCTCATCCTTCGGTCCTGCGCCCTGCGACATGCGGTCTCCTCAAATTTCTCAGCAGGGACTCTGCTTTGAGTCAGGCACCAACAGTGACAATCACTGAGTCTGGAGAGTAAGAAGTGTAATTATTTAACTTTAGAAAAATATGTTAGAGGAGAAGGGATAACAAATCCTAGCCAGTGAGAGAGTAAGCTCAAGTCTAAAGGAAAAATATTTTTCATTGGATAGTATTGTGTAACAATATAGATAAAATTTGTTTTGGTTTCCTTAAAATAATTAAATTCTGGCTACTTATATATTCTACTTATATATTACTAAGATGAATAAACCAATACTTTGCAAATTAAAGTAAAATGAATTCTGTAAGTTGTAGGAATATAATTAACATGGGAAGTAAATCCTTTAATTAGAAAAGTCAAATGCTTATTTTTTTCTTCAAAGAAATGAAATTATTGCAATTACTTTTTGAACAGACACTACTGAATTATTTAATAGATAATTTTATGGTGCCCACTACTGAGTGAAATATTTACAGGACATTCGAGTATTAATATTGCCATCTAGGAGATTCCTGAGAATTTCAGCATTCATCACATTGCAAATTTGATTCATTGCAAATCTTAAAATTTAATGATTAAATTGTAATTTTATTTCAGAAAGTATTATTTACACAGGTTCTTAAGTGATCAATTAAAATAATGTTATTTAGAACTCATCTTTATACACACACACACGCACACACACACGGGCCCACCTATTTTGCCATTTGAGTCTCTCAGTGTTCAAGACATTGTAATTGACACACTTCATTCCTTTAAAGGTAAATTAGTAATGTAGTTAAAGACGATTACATGAATTTTCTCAATTCCAATATGTTATGCAAACCATTAAATTAAGATCATTTTAAAAATAGCAGGAGGAAATATTACAAATATTTAGCAAAAGAATTATTACTGAGTCACTTAAAATCCCTACTTAGAGCTGAATAGTTTGTCCATGGATTTAAGTCATACATGAACAATATAGTACAAAAGTAATGTATTCTCTATAAAAGTAATCAAAGTGAACCCTTATAATAAATAAACATGTTATTCTTGATACACACACTCCAAAGCAGGAGATTTTTAGAAATTTCTATTTCTCCATTTAAAAAGTTATAAGTAGTTATTTCAAAAGATAGGTAGTTCTCTTTAAAGTAAGATACATTATTCTACAAAATAAGATTTAAGTAGCCAAAATTAGGAATCGATAGTGAAATAAAAATTTTCTGTGTTGGCTTCCATCACATTCAGACAGTATTATGTAGTATTCGAGAATGAGTGGCTAGCACCGGACAGATGTGAATTTGAATTTGTTCGTTGGTACTTCTTGTGCGATATTCAGTAAAGGGCTCGACATATATGTGGCTCAGTTTATCTTTGTAAAATATGAAGAGTGATGATAACAATTCTGTGGAGTTGGTAAAACACAGGAAGCCATCACTTGCAACTTGCTGAGGGCAGTGCTCACTAATGTTCATCACGTGTGTAGTACTAGCACAAGTCCTCATGGGGGTTAGACATCGAAAAGGAAAGGGAGAATGTGGAAGCCTTACAGATTTGAGGGTTTGTTATGTGATCCGACCAGAAAATACTGGAGACATGTAAGTTTTTTCCCCACACTAACTCTCTTGCGAAAAATCAATTTGTGCCACAGGCCATGTGCGTGGTGGTGTTGCCACTGAATTTGGGTTGAGTGCTGACATGTGCTTGTCGTTAAGAAGCTAGCTGTTACCACTACATAGAGGAGGCGGTTTAACTTTTTCTCTGTTATTTTCTTATGCCGAATGTTCAAGAGTCCAAAAACAGTTTTTAAATTTTTTTATTTTGTGAAAATAGCAATCTTATACCAGTTACTAGCAATGCAAGACTGCGGTACAAACTCTACATCCGGAAGCACAGGTCTTTGTTTCAGCAGGCAAGAAAAAGCAGCTGGGCTGATTAGAAATGGGTTCTGTTTTTGAATGGAAGCCTTGCTTGTAAACTGGCGATGAGAGCATGCCTTCTTCCGGGAGAGACGGAGCATCAAGAAGCAGGGGACAACTTGTATTGTCAGTGGCTTAAAACTACTAAAAGTTGCCCAAATACGTATGGATAGATGGGACTAATTTTTCTTTTGTTTGACACTCTGCGGCTTCAGGAAATTAATAACCTTTTAATAGCCAATTTAGTTTTGAAGCCCAGAAACAAGCATAATTCTAGAAGAGTGACTACCATCTCCTTAAATTGTTGTTCACACCCTTAATGAAGTAGGATCCCATCTGAACTGAGAGACTGTCCTGTTTAGGGTACAGAGTGCAGAAATTTAGTACAGGTACAGATAGTACTACTAACTCTTATTTGTCAGTAAAATTTAAATAAGTTTATTTAAAAACATCTTTGGATGTGGTGCTTAAGCCAGGATGACAGGAGTTTTTCCCTGCTCCTACTTTGTCATTAACTAACTCTGACACCACCCGAAAGTGGCAGTTGAAATCTTGTGTATGAGCAAGAAAAGGAAAATGAAAGAGCGAGAGGATTAGAGTGCTTTTTTCTGGGAGGGGGACGTTCTTTCTAAGTCTTTATTAAAATTCTTCATAATGTATTTATAAATGTTCTATAAAAATGCTTTGGCCAGCAGACATCAGTCAGCTTAGTTACATCAAATGCATAATGTGACAGAACTGCATTAGATCTTTGAAATATTAGGGTAAAATCCTCAGGTGACTTTTGAGAGATTAAACTGAGAAATAGTGGCTGGGCTTCTTTTAATCACAGGCAGAAGTACGACTGGAATTCAGCTGATTGAAAAGGTGGTTATGCAAAGTGTCCCTGTTCAGGAAATTTCTGACAGCAGCAGCTGAGCTGGTGTAGGTGGGTCTGTCTCTAGGACCAGGAAACCCCCAAATAACATCTTATTGCAAAAGCTGTGCATGTCACAGCCCAGGAGAGATTATGGATAACCTCGGAAAGTTGTATAAGCTCTATAGGAGATGCGCTCAACCCTAACAGATCCATGGTGTTTTTTCCCGAATAAAATCCAAAGTTGAGGAACCTGTAGATGGATAGAGGTGTCAAACATATCACAAGCACTTATTTCTTTCGATCATATGGGCTTTCCAAAGTGGAAATATATCTTGCAAATATTATACCATTTTAATTTTTATAAAATAATTTCCATCATTTTTCCTTTGTTCTTCATTCTGTCTTATTTCTTTCTCTAATTCAGATAGCGAGCATGTTCTCCACTGTTTCTTACGTATCTATATAGTTTAGTAATTATATTTAAATCAGTGATGTGCCTGTGTTCATGTTTTTGCATAAATGTATGGTATGATATATATAGTATGTGCAGGGCTAGATTAATTTTTATTCCAAGAGAATATTCATTTCTTCTAGCATAATTTGTTGAAGTGAACTTTTCCCCAGTTATATCGGTACATTACCAAAAAGTAATTCATCATATAAGGGTACATCTGTTCCTGGACTCTGTAATCTGTGCCGGTTACCTATACGTCTATCTTTATGTCTACCCTGAAGCTAATATTTCATTTCTTAGTTAATATAGCTTTAATAAAGTAAATGCATATGTCCAATAGTATAATTCAGACAAATGTGTTGGTCTTTTAAAAGAATTTTTGTCCTATGCTAGATCTTTTAGTCACCATACAAATTTTTGAAATCAAGTTGCCAATTTCTATTAAAAAAGAGTACAAGAATTTAATGGTGATTATTTTAAATAAATGAATCAGAACTAATAATTTGATAATGCAGGTTCTTCTGATATGGTACATATCTATAAACACTATACAACTCTCCATTTATTTAAATTATAGTAAATTAGTGCATAAATTTTTGTAATTCTTAGTATAGGGGTCTAACAAGTAATTAAATTTATTTCTGAGAATTTTGCCTGAAATTATTGTGTATGATTTTAAAGATTTATGCTATTGATAACTGATGACTTATACGATTAATTTTTATAGTTCAACATTTTAGTCTGTGACTTTAAAAAAAAACTTTCTTGTTCCTTGTTCCATACTTGATAGACCAAAATATATGTGTATATATATGTATATTTATGTATATACATATATATGTGTAGGTATATATAACGTTGTCTAAGATAGAAGGTTTTTTTTTTAACATTCTATTATTTATGGCATACATTCCTTTTTCTTTACTCCAGATTGGACCACTAGGGCGATATTGAAAAGAAGTTGTCAAAGGAGAGATCCTTGCTTTGTTCTCAACAGTAATAGGTTCACTATTTCCCACTAAATGTGATATTAATGGTAGATTTTGCAGAGATACTGCTTTTCAAATTGAGGAAATTTCTATTCTTGGTTTGCTAAGCATTTTCATCATGAATTATTCAATTTTGGCCTGTTCTTTTCTTTGTCAACTGAAATATTTTCTTTTTTATTCTGAATTAAAAATTCTTTTAATTAGCTGTGATAGCTCCTATAATATTTTACCTAGCTCGTTCAACTGTATAGCATTCAGAGTTCCTTAGAGAAATGGAGCCACCAGAATACACGTTTGTGAGACAGAGATTTAACATAGGATTGGTCTGCGTGACTACGAAGGATTGCCAAGTGTAAAATCTGCAGGGTGGGCTGACGGACTGGAGACCGGGGGCAAGTCAGTGCTGCAGTTCAAGGCAGAAAGCTTTGTTTCAGTATATCCCCTTACTCAGGTGACGTTAATCTTGTTCTGTTCCGTCCTTTAACTGACTAGATAACCTGTTCATGTATGGTCAGTGGTCTATTTACTCAAAGTGCGTCCATTGTGAATGTTAATCCAAAAATACTACCGCCGGACTCTCCAAAATAACTTTGATCATATATCTGGACTCTGTGAGCTGGGCAAGTTGGCGTATAAAATTAACCGTCACACAATGTTGCGGCTTCCTTCACCTGCATGTGTGTTCTTCACATTGCGCACTTTAGTTATATGCACTTTTAATTAATTAATAAATTATATGCCAACAAGGCTTAGAAAGAAATTGAAAATAAGTCTTAATTAAGCATCATGTATCTTCAGTAATGGTGAGAAATTAGGAAAAGCCAAAATGTCCACCCAGTCCCTTTATCCAGGAAGTGAAAAGCAGCCTCTTATTAGTTCACTTTTCATTCTGAAAGATAATACATGTTTTCAGTAATAAATCAATTTCTATGAAATATAATTAGTCTTATAGCTTTTAATTTCTTTTTTTTTTTCACAACAGTGTTTCATCCAGACATACCACTCCCCTCCTTTAAATATTCAGCGTTCAATTTTGGTCATAACATAGAGCATGCTTATATTCATGATCTTTTTAAAGTTACAAATTGCCTTTGGATACTATGATCATCCATCTTATATCACACTGAATTATAAATAAATTGAAATGTGTTTAGTTACAACAAATTGTGTTAGGTTTCTACAAATCTTGGTTGTATACAAGAAAGTATGATACAGTGTCTCAATTTCTGCTATTGTTTTTATTTTTATGCCACTTTTTTGTTTATTAAAAAATTATTATTAGTACATGTTCGCAGTACATGCAGTTTACGATTATGGGGATTGGGTACATGTGCATAATGCAGCTTGGTTCTTTTTAAAATTCTGTTCTCTTTCACTGCCCTCCCACTCTCGACCTCTAATTCTCCTCTCACCATTTCCATTCTTGTTCATATTATTAATCACGACATCTTTAATACAGTTCTCTCACTTGAGAAAGCTATATCATTAGATATGAGAAACTACCATTAGATATAATCAAGCAACTATTATTTGTAAATGACTATATTTGAGGAAAGAATACTCTGATCTTTGAATATAGTATCATACATGATTAAAATTGAACTTAAAAAAATTTGAACCTTAGAATCCATTATGAACAATTTTTTAAGATGTTGAAGATTTGAATTTGGAAAATGGAAAATAAAAACTGAGAAACATAAATCAGACAAGACAAAAACACCAATTATGTGTACAAGTGGTTTTCAATTAAATGAACAAAAAATGACTCGCCTAAATAGTTAGCTTTGTAGAGCACTGAGAAAATTTTATTTTAAAAAATTAAGGCCCTATTTGCTTATCCTGGTGTTATAATTTGAGGATACAAATTCATTCTGTTGAAACTGGGCATGGTGGCGCACTCCTGTAATCCCAGCACTCGGGAGGCTGAGGCAGGAGGATAGCTGCAAGTTCGAGGCCAGCCTGGGCTACATAGTGAGTTCAAGGCCAGCCTTCTGCATAGACAGACCCTGTCTCAAAAAAAAAAAAAAAAGAAAATATTTTATAGGAGCAATGAAAAGCAGACAGAGTAGGGGTTTTGTATCTACAAGCACAGATCCAATTAGTGATAGATCTGTGTGGTCCTTCTGGAATGAAGGAAGTAGAGGTCAATCAGGAGCCAGAATCAAGGACCTAAAACTTTGTTACAAGACTGACAATATGATGAAGCTATTATTTCCTAATACTGCCCGTTAGATGTTACTGGAAAATGAAGCTTAGGTGATAATGGAGCAAAAGAAAAGGAAGATTAGGGTAGGATGATGAAAAAAAGTCAAAACATTTCAAAATATCTGTAATTTTACTTTATTTAAGGCAGAAGAGAATAATAGAGGAAAGAAAAATGTCTGAGATTTCTAGAAAAAACTTAACTAGGCCGTATTTCACTTATTTAAAAATTAAAGATTATATACTGGATTAATTTAAACGAATTTTACAAATTTCTGTTTTCAGAGTAATTACAACATTGAGCTCTCGTTTCCATTTTTAGCTCCTCAGAGATTTAGAAGACGGATGTGGACAATTGAGCTTCCCAATTCCAACCCTCTCATTTTTGCACAAGGAATAGATCGGGACCCTTCAGGGAGGAATATAGCTTCATGCTGTGACTTTTCCTTCAAGCTCCCATGAGAGCATCACACTGACAAAATAAATAATTGCTTAATTTCAGTTGTGAGTAAATGTCAGCCAGCTCTTACGCAGTTTCTGGTTAATGTAGAAGACATTTCTTTTGTTCACTCATCGTCTATAGTATCTCTCTGGCTTAGCTTTCCTAAATTTCTCTGGAACTTAATTGTTGGTGCATATACAGAACAGAACCAAACTGAAAAACATCTAGTCCTTCTGCTGCCCTAGATGGGGGGCAAATGCCGCAGCGTTGGGGGGTCCCAACAGACATGGCTTAGCGACCAGTCCCAGAACTCTAATCAAGGAGCAGAGAAGCGATGAAGAGCAGGAAGGGAGGAAATCTGATCAGAATGGCCATACTGGGAAGTATAGAATGGTTCAAGATCTGTCTTTGAGAAGCTCAGAGAAACTTTAGAGTTCAAAGAAAAGGACAGCAAAGGGAAAATTTAGGGGTCTGGATATTTACGGGGGCACACAGCTGGCAGCTCAGGTAACCCTGTTCAAGCCGTGGTCTGGTTGATGGACACCTCAGGACTGGTTCTGGGAGAGCAGGCCTTGTTTCAGCGGCGATTCGGTTCCCTTCCTGACATCTCAGCACCATTTTGGAGGCAGCTTCAGTACCTGTCACGGGGTAATTTTCCTGCCTGGGAGCTGATCTCTTCCTGGGGTGGTCTGTGAGGCTCTCCTTTTCCCAAAATCCTAGCTGGCTGCACGCTCATGGTAATGACTCGGGACTTGTAGGCATCAACCCAGGCGCTAGGAACGGGACATAGTGAAAACTGGCAATTAGATTTCCTTGCAAATCCTGAAAATTACTTTAGTTACTCTTATTATTAGAGTCCTCAATCTTGAAGGAGGATGCGATAGGTGAGGTAAATTTAGGGCTGATACACCTTTTAATAGAGACACTCCCCTAAGTGATTGACCTACTCACATGCAGAGCTAAGCAGGAATATGTCCCATGTTTTAATGTAATAAGGGAGACAAATAAAACGAAGGCAGGGGTGCCAAGCTTTATTCTGTTTTTAGTTACTGATTGGGCATCTGTGGGCCTATTCTCTAAGTTCCTGCTGTACCAAACAAAAAGATCATCAGTGAGAGTTTTGCTTATTTTTTATCTGTTTCATCAATTACTTCTAAAAATTTTTGCATTAACGACATTATATTTTGTATTTGATTTACAAATTGAGAAATGAGATAAAAATAGAAAAATGTGATACAAAAGCAACCTCAAAAGAAGATCATTGTTTCCTTTCCAGGTTCCTAATGTTTCATTTTATTTCACTTAACAATACAAACCCATACTTTGTCTGTATCCTTGGTCTCTTGCCTTCTTACCTTCCATAAGTGCTTCAGGTGCCAAATACAGTTGCACCTTTCACAGCGCACCCCGTTAGGTTTCAATAAATGTGTTCTGGTAATAACTTTCGGTTTGGAAATGCAAAACAAAATGTGGAGTATTCAGGCATGGTCCTAACTTATGACTTCCTCTATATGAAAGTGAAACCATTCTGGTGCTAATAAAATTTGCATGTATATAAAGTAGACAATCACATGCTTTAACATAAACGCCAGAGGAAAAAGCCATTACAGCTGCCTGCTCAAAGCCTCAGCTCTGAGGCCCACCTGGCTAATGAGCACAGCCTGAAGGACAGCTGTACTTCCAGCGGTTTCCCCTGATTTTTCAATTACAGTTTGGAGCCAGGAGGAGGCCATGCCTGATTATAGAATTCTTCGGGATGTAAACGAGTGTTTGTAATAAAAGAAGGAAGCCGCTTCCTTCTTAAGTGTTTGAATGACTGTATTTAGGCTCAGATTTTTGGAAGTTATAGTTTATACTTTCCAATCTAAATTTAATTATGCAACTTGATACCTCATATTCTGAAATTTCTCAAAATTCAGTTTGTTTTCCTTAACTTTCAGGCAATATTTTTGTCATAAAATAATCATTTGACTATATTATTAATATTTACTTTTTGGTAGAATATAAACATTAAATTTTATACTTAGTTTTAAAATATACTTGGGAAAACAGAATCAGTGCAGGAAATAGTTAGATAATTCCTTGATTCTGTATTTTCTTGCTCTGCATAAAAACTAATATAAGAGTTCAAATTTTGATTTAAACTAGGTAAGAAGTACATAGTGTAAAAGCCATACAGTGTGATAGATATTGGTGGGAACTTATTTAATGGGCAAAGTTATTCTTAGGAGTCTCCTAAACTTTGCTCCTAGTGCTTGCTTTGGCAGCACATACATTAAACTCTGCTCCTAAACTTTGTTCTGTAATCCTGTGGGAAAAAGACTACAAATATACAGTAAAAATTTAAGCAATTAGCCTTATTCCTGTTAGTTATCAAAATAATTCAGTCTCGTTACAATATATTATCACTGTAAACACAAAGAAGTTTTTATTACAGTTAAAGGTAATAACTTTTGATGTTATCAGTAAGACAATTCTGAATTTTCTCAATTACCATGAATGCTAAAATAGAAATAAAATCCCATTGTTAACTTTTACTGGATTTGATTATTTGCCACAAATATATTTTACTTTGTTATATTCTTGGGTCTAAAACAAAGGAGGGAGGGCTAACTAGGTGTTTTAGCAAACTTTCAGGTGACCAAGTCTACTGAAGACATAGTTCTACTTTCTGAAGAAAATTAGGAATAGTTTGGGAATGATTTTTGTTCTTCCTCTCCCAACAAAATGATGAGAAAGCCCTGTATCTGGGAGTGCCCATTTCTCCTCTCTCTCCAAATTTTCTTTAGGATTCCAATATTTTTCATGGATATAATTCTAGTTCTCAACTCTTGGTATCTTATATTCTATACCAATATAAAAGGCAAAACTTGGGATGCTGTTTTGTTGTTGTTGTTTGTTTGTTTGTTTTTGGCTTTTTGAGACAGGGTCTCACTGTGTAGTTCAGGTTGGCCTTGAACTCACTATGTAGCCCAGACTGGCCTTGAACTTGCAGTAATCTTTCTGCCTCAGCCTCCAGAGTGCTAGGATTACAGGCATGTGCCACCACACCTGGCTAGGGTGCTGTTTTGGGAAATTCCTTGTTCTGTTAAAATTCTAAGAATACTGTAGAAATTGACTAGAACTACAGATTACTATAATACTGTGTTCTTAGGTCTAAAATACATAAGGAATTCATATCCTAACAGAAAACAAATGGATATTAAGCAAATATTAATCTATTTTTCCCACTTAAATTCTGGAAATGTATAAAACAAACAGTGTAAACATAGCTCACAACTTCATTTATTTTTAATGCAAAATTATATTGACAAAATCTACCTGTAGATTCCACAGCCATGTCATTTGAATTGCAATTTGCTTTATTTTCCTCCTTTTCTTCCTTTCTTCATACTTTCCTTCCCTTCCTCTTCCTTCCTTTTTTTTTTTTTTTTTTTTTTGGTGGCTGCAATAGTAATAAGCTTTATTGTTTTTGCCATTGGGAAGAGAAAAATGTAAATTAAAAGAACAGGAGATATATAAATCACATAATCCTACTATGAGCATTCAGCATTCCAGAAAGCAAAGCCAGAGAGGCTCAAAATATAGAATAAAAAACTTGAATTCTCTCAAATAAGTTTTTCTGTTCGTACAGGTTTTCATGCTGAGCACCAACAGGATAATTCTCCAGGAAAGCAATCTTTTTATTTTTAAAGATTAGTCTAGGAACAAATAGAAAATTCACAAAATCTCTAAAAATGAGGATCAATTTTTTTCAAGTCTTCTTAACTTTCTATTGCCTGTGTGTGGGTAGTTGATGTATGAAAGAGGGCACAAAACCCCATTTCCTACAGTGGAACAAACTCCATGATGAGCCGGTGGTTGTCAGAGTTCATTTTTTCGTGCTATCAAGAGCAGAAATGTTGAGTTTCAAAGAAATTTTGTTAATGTTACGTGGTGTGTCCTAAAAGAAAGTAGGCGACTTTTGGAAAAGAGACCATGTTTTATTTGTGGTTTATCACTTTGCATCTATGAATTAATTATACTTTTTTTCTACTGATATTATTTTGTTACCCTGTCAGATGTATTGTTTCGTAGCTACCACTTTCTTGGTTATTCTAGCTGGCATGTTTACAACACTCTGTACGACTAAACAAGCTAAATGGTCCAAATTTCTTATTGTTTATCACTGCAATTCCTGCAGTGATTGCAGTCTTCTCAGATTTCAGAATTTGAAAGAAAAACAACATAATTTGGTGGTTCTTATGGTTCTGTAGAACTAGGTAATGATTGCCCAAACTAGGAAACATAAAATACAGAAACAACCAGACCTCAGTGAACAAGCATGTTATATCTTAAATGCGTCTTACAAATAATACATATGTTTGAAAACTTAATAATAATCTTTACTAGGACTTTTGCAACCAATCACTCAAGTGGCAAGATCACTTCAAATGTGAAAATTCTCCAAGTTCTTTGCTGGAGAGATGAGTGTAAGTTCTCTGCTCCAGTAGATCTTTGCTGATTCTCTGCAAGGTGGAAGCCAATAAGTAGTTATAATTTGGTGACATGAGGGGGGAAAACCCCAGGAAAATTAGACACAGCCAACACAAACCAAGACGGATGTCAACAAGTCAACACTCCCACTGTGTTCTGTCTGACGAGGTGAGAGCAGAGCACAGGACAGTATGGAGATTGTACCTGTGTGTGACAGACAGTGAGTTGAAGCAAAAGGATAAAACAGGAAATAAAATGAAAATGTTAGAGAAGGCATAATCTACTTGTGCTGAACATGAAGGTGCTTTGGTCGCAGATTATGCTATCTACTTTTGTAGAGCCTGTTAAGATACAAAAAATTAAGATGGAAAATTTAGAATTATATAAATATTAAGAAATAGTTGTTGCAAGAGAAAAACTTACCCTTTTATGACTGGTTACCTGTGATTTGTTTTCATGTCCCCAAGCACATAGTTTCTCTCAAGAAAAAGAGAGACTGGATGTAAAATAAGTCTCAGATTTTATATCATATCCTAATAGAAAACAGCTTGAAATTAAATAGGTGCATTGTTTTCCAGAGATAATGTATCTCTTTTATTATGTGGAGCTCAACTCAAGTAATCAATTCTTTGAGTGATATTTCTAGCAATAAAGAATACAGAATGATGACAAGAATTTAATACCAAAAAACGTAATAAGTAAGTAATCATTTAATTGGCTAGGTTTGTATGAGCTTCATAACCTCCAAATAAACTGGCTCAGAATAACTGAACAAATCACCACAATAAATAAATGTTAGATGGGTCTAAATGAATGGCACAAGTATAAAGAAAGCAAAAGACGAAGCCAATAATAAGGCAACCCACGACAGAGAGTACAATTAGGAAGAGGAAATAAGCCCAGCAATGCAATACGAATAATACATTAAAATTTTAATCATAGTAACTCAATGGGAAAGGAGAAAAGAGTTGCATGTATGTTAACATCAATAAATGGGAATTTATGTAGTTTGTTTAAGGTTGGGGCTCTAAACAAACTGCAATATAACTATTGCAGTATCCACATGAATGTTAGGATATCTATATAACTTTCTATATAACTTTCACTGAGTCAATAAAAAGGCACAATAATGTCTCATAAAATTGGTAAGTGTCATTTAATAAAGCATGTGATTATGATGATAAGTGCTGTAGATGGATGTTGTTTGAATCCAAATAAAATTTGATTGCAATCTCTTCAAAGGACTAGGATAAGAAATCTGTTCAACTTATAGTCCTATCTCGATTTCTGAAGTTCAGAGGGAAAGAGGTAATAAATGAATAAAATAAAACAACAGAGCAACTTATCTAAAGCTGAGTTTCAGTGCGACGTAAAAATCAGAAACTGTTTATGCTGGGGTGGATTTATCAAAGTACAAGTTTTTCATTTCCTTTAAGTAACTGGCAGTATAACAGACAATAGACAAGGGAGGTCGCTAGCCATGGGGAGCATAGTATGGTTTATTTTAAAGTTCCGTTCAGGTTAGTTAGCAGAATGCTATTTTACAAAATGTGCATTCTGTGATTATAATCCTGACATTTATCTGTAAGTTTATCAATAAATTCTGCAAGCTTTATCTATAACCATGACCAAGGCCAGTCAGTTGTATTGATTATAATCAGGAAAAGCCTGCTAGATAGATCAAAACAGGATCTCGTAATCACATGAAGGAGCAGGCAATAGGCGCAACTTTGCCATTTCTTCTAATCATCCTATATTCTTTTCACTGCCTTTCCTTGTATTTCATCTGTCACAAGAGACTGTGCATGTATATGTTTTAATCATTTGCCAAGCTGCATTTTATTCATATAAATATTTTGGATACTTCCGTCTTAAGAAAGATTCTTATGGTAGCTACAGAGAACTGAGTTTAGCAACAACTATTTCTAAAGGAGAAAATAAGTTTTTTGTGCTATTCATCCCTTTGCATCCTAAGAATATCTGTTGCTAATTTCCTTTCTCACCTCAGTGCCTGCACATTATAATTATTTGTTGGGTATAACAACATTTTGTGAAGTGTGATAGCCGCCTTGTTAATGTAGTGCTATTGTTATTATTAGTGAATAATTAGGGAAGTTGATTTTATTGATATAATTTATTGTCTACTAGTTCTCTAGTTCTCAACTACTCCGAGTTGATTGCCACCAAGGATTTACACTATCATGGTTAGTATATCATTAGTTGTGTATTTGAATATAGGTGGCATTAAACACATCCCTGGCATTAAAAAGAGAGCATAACCCAGTGATTATTAAGTTATCCAGTGTGGCCTGATACAATTTTCTTTCACTGAAGCAGCTGTTCTTCAACTGTAGCCCTTTGTATAATGTGCCATGCAATATAAAATTTCACATATATACCTGTACGTACATTCTTATGACAGATGACTATACGAATACTCTTACCTCTATCTTTCTCTATTAATATCCATCTCTCCTTTTCACTTTCTGTAATACACAATATAATCACATGTATAGTATGTATATATGATACCCATATATCCCATGCAAAGAGAGATACTTGGGTAGATAAGTAAACAGAGCTATAAACAGTGATATGAATTTTTTGGGTTTGTATATGGTTATAACATATTATATGTGAGTGGACATCATGATCAACACAGGCAATCTTGCAAAGAAGCTTGCAAGAAATAAACTGTCAAGCTCTGGCAAGATCAAGAATGAAGAAACTTTCAGATGCACCAAAAACGATTTTACATGCAATACTCTTCATAAAGTCGACAAAAGATGTAATTGGATTCTTCCACTCTTTGGAGATCTATGTGTCTCCATCCCAATACTGTATTACATTGGAGAGGGTATCAGATTAGTTTTTATCTACACCTATTAATGTTAGATATAATTATGTCGACAGTAATGTGGAAATACTACATTAATTGCCAAGGGCTTGGAGATGCAGAATATGGTAAATTAAGTATTAATAATTGTATTTTACTGTGTCTCATGGATGCCAAAGAAAGTGTTCGATGTAGTCTGTGCAAGTTTTTATAGGAACATTTGTTCAAGCAGCATTTAGAACTGTTTATTTCTATGTATATCCATGTACATTGAATACTGTATTTCTAGTCCTATGGTTCCAAACCAGTCCTACTGAATTAGCAAGTCTTGCAGTGTTGACTGCAGGTGATAAGTAAGAAATTCAGGTAATTCGGCCGTGCAGTAATGCCCCAAAATTGCGCAGTACCTCAGGCCAATCATGATTCACTCCCAGAGGCTGGATATGAACTGGAGTAAATTTTCTAATCACGAATTTCGGAATTCTTACTAAACCCAATGCTGTTCTTGATGCATGTAGAACATACTTTTAACTCAAAGTGGGATCAATCTATTATAAAAAGGACAAAAAGAACAAGTGCTAGCAAGAGTGTAGGAAGAAAAGAACACTTAAATCTATCCCTCACTAATCAGAAAGGTATCCGATGTTTTGGCACTTGTTAGGCAAGTACTATACCAGAAATAGGCACCCGTCCTGAGATTTCTTGGAAGATGAGGACCACTGAGTGTTTTCATTCAGGCTGTCTTCTGTATAACATTCACTGAGTCAATATCTGTTTAGTAGATTACAAATTATATAATTTTCTGTTGTTACATTGAAAGAAAGAACTACTTTAAGGTCACATGACCTTATTCACAGGTGATCCAAATGAGAAAACACTTGACAAGTGGATTTTTAGGTAACCGCATCATTCCTTGTTATTCAGTAAAAATCATCTGACTATACAATTATTTTTACTGGGGTGGATATATCATAAATCTAAATTTAAGTTTCTATGCTTTTCTATACTTAATATATCAAAAATACTGATATTTTCCTCTTAACAGCAGAATTAATTTTATGCCTATGTAAAAATATCACCCATGAAAAGGGGAAAAACCTGTCTCCCCACACACAGCAAAACTGCAAGCCAGCAGAAAGTGCAGTTTCAACCTGTCATGTTTGTCTAAAGAAGAGAATTTATTTGATCATTTGAGTATTTTATTACATTTTTCCCTTGATAAACATGAGTAATGCTGCGATCACCCCACGGCTGTAGTTTTAGGCAGAGGAATGACTGGCAGCATCATTCAGCGGACATCGAATTGGTCATTCGGTGTGACAGTCATGATGCAGATTTCTCTCTGTGCTCTCACCTTGCCTTTCTTCTGACAGCATTATTTATTTTTCTGAGAAAATGGCTAATTTGCATCTGAGAAAGCAATCGGTAGCTATCAAACATAGAAAATTTATGTGATTCAAATGGGATTTAAATTCATGACTCTGCTTCATTAATTCTAAACTCAAAGCCAGGGAACAAGATAAAAGATATTAACTCTTGTCCTAATTTCCTATGCTGTTGTTATATTACTAAGGGTCAGAGGAAGTTGGTTACCCAGTTGTTATTCTTTAAATGACACTGATGCTTACCAAGTAATAGCATAATAAGAAACATAAAGGAAACATAACTTGTTCTAATTAACATTATGAGTTATTAATAACCCCTATTAGTTGAATTTAACCAAGTCTGAAATACTGTGGTCTTGGAATCAAACTTGAAACTAGAGACCTATCACAGGAGAGGGCGCAGAATAACAATCGATACAGCGATATCTGGTGTTGGATTACCGGTATTTGAACTGTGGCTCTACTCTGTAGTAATTAGAGACTTTCCAACTTTAATCATTCTGAGACTTTACTTCCTTATTTATTAAGTAATATTGTTAATAGACTAATAGTGCCTCCTTCATTTGATCACTAATTGGCTGAGCAAATCTGTTTTAGCTGTTCTGAGCTTCCTCATGCTCATTTGCAAAATACTGGTTTTGACTGCCTCAATTAATTGCCTTGAAGATAAAAAACGGTAATAAATAAGAATTTTAATCAATGCTATAATTATTCACTAGATTATATAGATATTATATATAATCTATTTCCTAATAAACCTAGAATGAAATATATGCTTTATTATGCTACACATAATTTTACTTTTTCAAGCAATCTACACTACTACCCGATGTGTTGTTCTCGGATGTATGTTTCATGTGAGGAGCAGGAGGCATTGCCTTTCCATTTATGTATTCAAATTATCAGTCTGTCAAAAATGAAACCTGTGAAGCTGGGTTAGAAAATAAACATTTTTTTCATTTTAAAACAAATAGAAATGTAAGGTCAAATCATGTAAAATTTTCTAGACCCATTCTTTTGGTGAAGTTCTCTTGCTGTTACCTTAATAATTTCATTTTCTTTCCTTCTGTTATAATCTAAACGAATCATTTCTAAAGTTTATATAGCAATAACATGCATCAAAATAATACAAACTTCATTTAAACCCAGGATCTATATTCAGGGAATCTAACCACATGACAAATTTGTTTTGCATAGTAATTAAATTCAACATATGTAGTCAAAAGCAGTGGAAAAGAAAGAAAACATACACATAATCCCTGAAAAAATACTAGTTTCTTAAATTTGAGAAAATACATTTTGCTTCAAATAGAATTGAATAGTAACAATTTTGTGTTATATACAATTAATTCATTTAGTTTGATTTGCTTTAGCAAATATATTAGGCTTTATATAATTATCTTATATATTTATACTTTTTCTGAAGTATAATTTGATCTAATGTGATATTGCTTCACTTTATTCTATTCGCTTTTTATTTTTATTTAATCAATGTATATAATTATAAAAGTAGCTTTAAAGTTAACATAGTTGTCAATTTCAGCATCAATTCTGGTAATATGATGTTAAGCTTCCAGAAAGTACAGCTTTAATTCAATATTTCTATACTTCTATGAATAGCATATCTCAGAAAAATTTTAAGTAAACATATATTCTTAAAAATGTTAGCATTTATCTTAGTTTTATTTATTTTGTGTTCCTTCAGTTTTGGGGTCATTTTTGTTATTTCTGTTGGATTATATATAGGATAAAAATATAATTTCAAATCTTGAGGACAATATTTTGTGTCGAGTTAATTTTTGAAGTTCAGCATGAAGATTGTTGTAGTTGTCTGTCTCAATATGCTATTTTCTCATTTCCCAGCATTCCCATTGTGCCCAAGAGCTAATGAATTAAATAAATATTACGTTTCCAAGTCCACTTTAATATAATTTTTCCTGACACATTGCATGGAATTTTATGAATTAAAATTGTATTCTTTTAGGTATTAACATTTATATTTTTAATTCTAATTTGATATGTTCAATATTTATCTCTGGAATCATTCTCTCCTAAATTCATGCTAAATACTGTCTTTCACATTTTTAATTTATTTTATTCTGATGCTCATGAATCTATCAATATATACCCATTTCTTTACTGGGAGTCAGATTAATAGAATTTATAAAAACCCTCTTTTTCCTCTATTGTTCATATTTATAAATTATTGTTAGTCTTCGGCTCCAGATAGCCAACTTCTTTTCAAATAGCTATGAGTTGTTCTATTATCTAATATACCTGGATATGTTTTAATCATAGAAATCCCAATATCCCTTCATTTAAGTGATATATAAAATTTCCACATTCACTAGCAGATCTATTAATATTTTACTTAAAAGAATTTCCTTCAGAATTCTTGAGAACAATTTTTATGTATATTTTTCTTCATCTCTTAATTTTGGTGAAAGCACACTGGCGGTCAGACAAACTGTGATTGTCAAGCAAAGAAAAGTCATGGATAGCCTTTCCTTGCATTGTTATTCATTATTTTTCTAAATAGCACTTAAGTTTTCTGTACCTTGGGCTATTTCTCAAATAATATAGATTGTACTCTGATGTTTTCCAACTGCTTGTGAATCAGCCCTTTTGTTTTAGAGTTAGAGTTTTAGTTTTAACATTTGCTACATCATGGCACTTTTGAGACCCGGGGTAAATCTTTAAAGGTAATTTAGACCATTATTTTCTTTTCTGTGTTGTTTATACAGCAAAATATTTTTGTTAGAACCACATAAAATTATTAGAGAGTTGCAAATAGAAACCTTCAGACACTGAAGTCTTTTTTTTTTTTCTTTGGTGTGATATGTGTGTGCACATATGTTATTTACATACGTACATATGATGAAGGTACTAGAACAAGGTCTGGATATTATTTCACTCTTAAAGTTATTGCACGATCTTTGATGTTATGGGTTATATCTAGAAGTCCCCCCAGTGCCTCATGACCTCTTAGGTGCGGCGTGATGGAGATGGCTGGATGTAGAGTGTGGGAATATGGATTAAGGGTGTATGGTAAATAAATTAATCCACTGTTTGGTTTAGCATAGTTTTGGGTGTGGATAATGGGAAAGTGCATCCTGGTTGTGGTGGCACCAGCCAATAGGCTTATGGCCTGGATGGGATAAAAAGGAAAGGGAAACCTGGATGGGATAAAAGGGAAAGGGAAACTCCATGCTGTTTCTTTGCTGCTTCCTGCTTACCCTGACATGGACTGTTTCTCCTCTGTTGTGCCCCTTTGCATGCCGCCCTGCCTTGGAGCCAGCTGCCAATGGAATGAAACCTCTACAAACTGTGAATGAAAATAAACCTTTTCTCCTTTTACTTATGGGTGTCAAGTATTGTGACTCAGCAACAAGAAAGTAAACAAGAAAATCAACAACTCAGTCATTTGTTTAAATCTTGTTTTTTTTAAATACTTTTTAAATTGTTTTCAGTATGTTTCTCTACCATGATAATCTAACACCATTACTGCACAGTATTTATTATTATGGAAATATCAAATATCTGCCAGTGTACATTTTTCTTTTTCATGATTTCTTCAACTATTTTTAGTTCTCTGCATTAATTCATACATCAGAATGAAATTGTCATTTTCTAATAAGTAAGATATTTTGTCAGCTTGGAAAAATTGATACCTTTATGATATCAATTGTTGCAACTCTTTGAGTTACTACATCCTTTTTATTTTATTATTTTAGTCTTTAGGATTTATTATCGTTCTTACACACATTTTGTTCAGTTTATTTATATTTTTTGGCATTTTGTTGCTATTTAAATAGTATCATTTGAAATTTCATTTTCATGTGTTTATAGGCAGTAAAGAAAATCAATACTTTTTTTTACATATTGACTTGAATTCAGTACATTTGCTAAATTAATGGATATTTTAAGTATACAAATCACTCCATCTGTGAATAATGATAGTTTTATGTACTTTTTATTTGGCTTTACTACAGTGGTTAAAACTCTTAGTACAATGTAAAATAGGAGTGAGAGTGATATTCTTTTTCATCCTTGATCTTGGCAGGAAAAGTTTTAATGTTTAATATCTAGTGTAATATTTATGTTTAGTTTTTTACAGATTTCTTTTATTAGGATAATGAAATTCCAAACTATTGTTTTCTAAATGATTTTGTTAGTTGTTTTGGTTATTGCTAATCATGAATGGGTCAAAAAAATTTGTTAAATTATTTTACAACATCTAATATTGTTTTGTTGCTTTATTTTATTAACATGGTAGATAATATTAACTGATTTATAAACATTAATTTCCCTTATACACCTGGAACAAGCCATATTTTGTCGCCATTTATTGTCATTCTTTGTATACACTGTTGTGCTATATTCAGCAATGTGTTTTTCCAAGATTTATATTTGTTAGATAGGTTTGTAGCTTTCTTCTTCTATCACACATTTTTTAGATATTGGTGTCAAGATCATGCTAGTTTCATATCTTACAGATTACTAGAAGTTCTTTCAGACCACATGGAAAATGTGTATATTTGTTATGTTTAAATATTTTAAAGAAATTCCAAGGGAATTCATCTGATACTAAGATTGGACCCAAGTTTTTAAGGCACTACTATTTGGACTATTAAATGCTACAGGGTAACATAATAAATTCTTATTTTGTTCTAGAAAACAGACTAGAATGGATTAACTTATTTCACTTATACAAAAAAAAAATCTATGCAGTATTACCAATATTTAAAAAATATAAGAGAATTGAATTTTACAGTGGAAAAGCAGCTTGCCCAAAGATACATAGGTTATTAAGAAAAGAACCATGTTCTTGTAAACACTATTTCTTTACTTTCCAGATAAAGAAGTTAAATTACTGCACGTCTCCTGAGAACCCTTCTGTTCCATGATTCAGGATAAATGTTTCGTTTTCCTTGCCCTGCGCTAATAAACAAAATTCAAGAAAGTTTCTAACCCCTATAATGACTGAATTTGACAATACAATACACTTCTTTCTTGCCCATCCTCATCTTTCTGTTGCTAAAATCCTACTCAATCATTCCTATGATGCTTCCCAGAAATGCATTTTCTTATAAATAGAAAAACTAAAGTAAACGTATAACGAAATACAGTACTCCTATTTCTTCCATATTTTCCTGGAGCACATTTTGATTTTTGTGTTTTAACTGACTCTCAGTTGTCTCCTAAAAATATCATTTCCCTCAAATTTTTCTATTTTGGCTGTTCATTTTCTGATCTTTAATGAATGGACTGACTCAGGATCTGCATTTTCCTTTCGACTTTCCTTTTTTATTACTAAGTGATTCATTACGACAACTTGCCCACGTTTTCCCTTTGAGTTCCACGCCCTATATACCAGCCTCTGCTGGTATTTGTGATTGTGATAACTTAGCTTCTTCTCCAAAGAGAGTGAGGACTCTGGCGGTTGCACAGCAAGCTCTCCTTTCTTCCTGTTTCCTACTTTCGTGTTGGATTACTTCAGCACAGTTAAGTAGGATTTAGCAACTACACGACTATCACAGTTCAGTGAAATGGTCAACTTTCACTTGCTTTCCAAAATGGTCCCAAGTTGGGCTGCGCTAGTTTATTTAGGACTCTTACATTTTCTTATCTCAAATTTCAACATCTTGTTCTTTGAATACAGCCTCCTGCCTTTCCAGATCTCGTTTGTCCCTTAATCCAGTGCAGATTTTCTTTGACAATAGTGTGACCTTCGGTGTCAAGGCCACATCAACCACTTTCATTAGAACTACCGCATCCTTTTATTTCCACAACGTGAGACAATCAGAGCCCTGAATTACTGTTGAGCCAGACTGTCTGCCTTTTCCACCACTAACACCAGGACTGCTGCTTTCAGATAGGAAAATACTGGTGAATCCTTTGAACTGTTACGACTCTACATTCATCGTTTGCAATTTTCTCAGTGGTTCTTAGGAGGGTTTTGCTATATGGTGAACTTTTTTTCCTGTTTCCTCAGTGGCTATTTTAAATTTCTCACAGTTTCTTCAAGGTTTATAGTCCGTGATGTTTGATTCTCACTTTTAGCTGATGTTTTTGCCCAATTAGTTTGCTGGCCATAAAACAATATTTGGTTTAAAAGATCTACCAATTTTTATAGTAAAACATTGAAACCTTTTTCTGTATCTATAATTATATTTATTCTTCTATTGTTTTAGTAAAAATGCCTTTCCACTTACCTACCTGCAACTATTTCTTTCCTTACTTTCTTAGGGGATTTTTTTTTTTAATATCACTATTCTCTTTGTTATTTGTCAACACATAATTATTCAGTCTTTAAAGTGTCCTAATCTTTCACTAGATGCTTTGGATACATTCACTAACATAGACCAAGAAATCTGCAACCTTGACACATTAATTATAATGGGATGGAGGAGATAAATACTAAAAAATAAACAATGCATAAATTTAATTAATAATATCTTTGAAGGCAGTAAGCAAAAAAAAAATCAATGCGAAGGAAATAATGGACATCTGGGGACAGATAAGCAAACTACGATATTACATAGAGTATTATGGTTGACTATATTAGAAGTGGAAGACTAAAGCAAGCAGGTGATTTGATAAAGGATTTACAACTTGATATGAGGGAAGCATTTCTGGCAGAACTAATATGTGGTGAGAAAACACTAATTGTAGGGCATGCCTAATGGATTTAAGGACTGGTGAGAGTGAGGGAATTCGTGGAATGAGCCTGTGAAGTCAATGTTAGGAGATGAAGCCAGAGAATATTACAAAAAACAGAATGGAGGTTTCTTAATAAATTGCAAATAGGATTACCGTATGATCTAGCAATTCCACTACTGTGTGAATATCCAAAGGAAATAAAATCACTATGTTGAAGAGATATCGGCGTTCTCATCTGTTTTGCAGCACTATTCCAATAGCCAAGAAATGGAGACAATTATCAACTAATGAATGAACAAAGAAAATGTGGTACCTATATGCAATGGAATATTATTTAGCCATAAATGAAAAACATCGTTTCTTTGCAACAACATTGTAGGGAACTAGCAATCATTATGTGAAAGGAATTAAACCAGACACAGAAAGAGAAGTACCACATAATCTCACTTATATATAGATACTGAACAGTTAATCTTGTAGAACATGAAAGTAGTATGGGAGAGAGTATAGGAAAGGGAAAGGGACGAGGAAAGGTTGATAAATGTGTACTAAAGTATAGTAAGGTAAGAGTAAAAAGTTCTAGTGTGTTATTTCACAATTATATACTGTATATTTCCAAAGCTAGAAAGTAGGATTTTGTAAGTTTTTACCATGAAGGAACAATGGATGTTTGAAGTAGATATGTATGTTTGAACTGATTAAAAATTGCACAGGCACATGTAGATTGAAACTTTGCACAGTACCTGTTTATAGGAACAATTTTTATGTTTTTATGTATCAGTGGTAAAGTTTAGATGTTAAATGTGCCCTAAAGGCCCATATGTTATATTCTTGGTCACAAGTCTGTAGCACTATTGGGAGGGGGTGGAAATTTTAGAAGGTGGGGACTGGTGGAAGTTATACAGATGAAGGGACTCCCTTAAAATGTATGTTGGGACCTGGATCCTTTCTCTGTCTCTCTCTTTGCTTCTCAGCTGCCTTGAGGTGAGTAGATTCCTCCTTCACATGTTCCCCGCCATGATGTACTACCTTGCCACAGGTTTGAAGGCAAAAGGGCCAACTAACCATGGACTGAAACCTCCGAAACTGTGAGCCTAAATAAACATTTCCTCCTTGTTCAGGTATTTTGCCCCAGCAATAGAAGCCTGACTAACATATTCTGTATAAATTTTTTTTAATTTAAAAAGAAAGAATGGGAGAAAAGGACCTGTAAACAGTGAGTATAGACAATATTTTCTCAGAATTCTGCTGCAAGGAAAACCAAATAAATCAGCTAGTACTTAGTGGAGAAAGTTTAAGATCAGAGATATATGGTCAGAACATTAGTATGTAAGTCAGAACAGACTGTGAAATATTGTTTATGTAGAAAGAGGAGGAAAATTATGACATTATATCCCCAAATTGCCAAGAAAATATGTTATCTTCCTCCGAGAAGTGAGGCGGCATGGAAGAGAGTGCAGGTACTACGGATCAATAGTGTATTTAGGTGGGTGGAATGTCTTTCGAGATTGTTTGATTTTGTCAAAGAAATAGCAAGCAAAGTCAGAATTGGAACAAAGATGAAAGACATATTATGGGAAGTTGGGAGAGAGAGAAAGCATAAAGGATATTAAAATTTAGAGTTAGTGAATTTATCAACAATATATGGTGTGATTTACTTACAGTGTCACTAGTTAGTACGGTTACTGTTTTTATCCAAAATCCTTATGACACATAATGGTTTCTCTATCTTTTGATGAATTATTCAAAATCAAAATTTGTGTCTTAATCATTGTATCTATATACAAGAACTAAACAGTTACTAGAACAAAATGGTGAGTCATAATGAATGAAAAGATCTACTGCAATTTATAATTCAGCTCCATATCTAAAAATGCTTGATCTATCATGTCTAATCATTTCTATTTCCAATTTATAGAACAATTGGAAAGTATAACATGGATCACATTCTGCATTAACTTACCCAAATAAATTCATCTTTCCAACATCTATTTTTAAAGATATTAACACCATTTTCTAAACCAACTATGTTGGGAACCCTGGGTATTTCTATTACCTCATGAGAGACTCCTTCCAAGACTTACAAATATATTATTTAAAATGTCTCCATAAGTCATGCCTTTCTTTTTATTTCTGTTGCAGCCATTCTTTTACTTTAATCTTTAATCATTTATTCAGTCTATGAATTTTTTTTGAGCACTTAGTAGTGCCAGGCACCTCCTGAGGGCTGGATATGCAGTTTTAACCCAACCAGGCAGGATCTATCTTTCACAGAGCTGGAATTCCACATCCACTTCCAAGAAAGAATTAAATGATGCTCCCATACTACTCACAACTTGAGATTCAGTGATGGGGTGCGGACTGGCCAGGAGTGTAGTTTAAGGGGGGTGACCACGGATGATCCCCACTGAGCAAGTGACATGGAGATGGGTATAATTTAATGATATTTTATTGACATCTTTACTGACTAGTCTGCACCTCCTGCAGCTCACTTACTCCCACATCTCTCTCAGGTCTCATACATAATTTAGCACATCATCTAATCTGGCTAGTGAGAACATGTGATTTCAGTTTTTTATTGTAATTAATTTAGGTATATTAACTTTGGATTTGTTGGAGTATGAATTCATAAATCCCCTGACAAGGAGAACCTTGCTGTCCATATGCATGTGTTAAAGGAAGGCACCTCTGAACAGGGCGTCAGAAAATGAGCATTCTATTCCCGCTTTCCCACCAATTTACAGTTAGTCTCTGGTGAGGAATTTCTGTTGCCTCATCAGCAGAATGATGTGGTTGTGTGACCTCTGGGGTTTTGTTTGTCTTCAAAATTTTGTGAGTCTATATAAGTCATAAGTAATTATCATAATAAAAATGTAGAAAATTATTGTTTCTATTTCTAGGACTATTCACATCTTAGCAACTCTGTAATATGTTTTAGTATCTGGCATTTCTTGTTTTACAAATAATACCTAGTAGCTAAACATTTAACAGGAGATTCCTAAGAGGAAAATTAACTTTCTAGGACTAAAGCTCAAAGGAATCACAGTTATGGACTTGAAATAATTAACCGAGTTCTTCAGCGTTGTACCTTTTCATTCTTAGCCTTTAGTCTCACTCTGAAAATTAAATGCTAAATGCATCTGTCATTCCGGAAATCATTCTTGTACGCTGTGTCTAGCAAATTTTAGGTCCAGAATAATTCATCTTGTAGCATACAAGCACCTTTTATTTTTCTCTTTTTTCATATCTCAGCATCTTAATTGCACTGACTCGCAAGCTCAGTCTGTTTTTTTGCCTTCTTGTAGTAGCGCTGCTGTGCTACACGATGGTGACTACAACCTCCACAGTAATTGATGAGAACGAATTCTTCTGGGATGTACTAATACAGCTGCAGGCAGCAAGACAAGCAGTGAATGGAAAGCAAATGGGTTCGGGAGCTCCAGAGAGGCGGGTGTGCCCGAGGCAGGGAGGTAGGCAGCCGCTAATGACCGCCGCTAAGCGGTGGGAGGGAAGCCGGCACCGGATTTGCTTCTCCAGTCACTGTATATGATTTGTGCATCGCGGTTATGATCAAATGTTTCCCCAAACCAATTAGCCTTCAGGGTGGTGCTAACTAGCGCATGCATAGCCTCTAGTCAGAATGATCACTGGGCTGTTGACTGTACGTGTCTATATTAAAAACATATGTATATGGGGATTTGAAGACGGAACATTTCTTCTTAATCTTGAGTACTTTTTTTCAAAGGCCAAGATTCTCTTAGTTTGAAATTGTAAGGCTCCTTCTTCCCATTTTCTTAGTTGAGTGCACTAAAATTAAAACTATAAAATTATAATTCTGGTTAAAACATATAATTTTGTAGATTTGGAGGCTACTCTATTGAAAATGAATTACTTGCCCCAAATGCAAAAATTACGTACGGGGGTTATTTATATATATAAAAAAATACAAGGGTGGGTGTGATGGCACATGCCTGTAATTCCAGCACTTGGGAAGCTGAGTCAGGAGGATGGCTGCAAGTTCAAGATTATTCATGGTTATATTTGTCATCAACGCAGTATAATATCTGGAATGCTTATGGCATGTTACGCATTAGGCTGGAGGGTAGGAATGTAAACATTGATTTAATTAATTCTTGAAAATAAGCAAAATATCAAAATATTTCAATTATATGTTATTTATCAATGACATAAAGTCCTGTTTATAAAAGCAAAAAAGAGGGTAAATTATTAATTTTGATTGCTAGGTAGAGGACAATGGGTTACATACAATCAGTAGGAAGCATTATTAAGAAGAAAAACAAGAGGCCTACTATGGAGAACTTGCAGTGTATGGTGGTATTTTATGAATATATTTACACCATGAGTTTCACAAATGCGTAAAGCCACAATTTTTCTAGCTGGAATTTCTTTTGGCTTCATGGCACAAGGGAAGGAAGCCAGAATACAGGTGGCTTTTTGTGGAATCTTTATATTAGTGAGTGCACCTTATATTCATATCTCCAAAAGTAAATATATTCACTGCTCTTTTTATGGCCAATGTGACTTACTGAATAATAATAAAGAAAGGCACACTATTGGATTCATGCTTTTCACACTGTGCCGCGTCAGTAAATTGATAATCCCGCAGCTGTCCACACATGCTGGGTTCGATGCTGAAGACGGTATCAATCACCTTTGCTACGTAGGTGATTTTAAGTATTTGAAAATCTTTGTATTTTCTAATGTTTACAAATAGTTCCTTAGACAGATATATTTCTTCGTAAAGGAACTGGGCATGCAGTGAACTTGCATGTGCAGTTGGGAAGAATTCAATGACTCCAGCACCATATGGCTTCTTCCTAGTGAGCAGGTCACTCTGAGCACAAACATCGCCATGCGGCAGGGTCTGACGTGGAGCTCAGTCTCCTGCTGAAATAGCCGAGGAGCATTCAATATTGTTTTCTGCTTTGAGCAGGCATTTTGATGACTCTGAATGTAACAGAAATTTCTGGATCTGTGTACAAATCAAATATAAACCAAATATTAACTGCCTCTCAAGAGGAAATGCTCTGATTTCTTTGTGCTTTTTTTTTTTTTTTTCTTTCTGCCTGGTCATTTCTGGAGTCATCAGAGATCAAACAGGCTTAGAGCTAGAGTCACATTCTCCTGGGGGGAAGGGGAAGTTTCAGAGATACACACAATACAAACACAAGTAAAAATATCTTAAATCTGTTGTAGCTCTTAAGGGCCACTATAAAGACTAATCTCTTCAAAAGGCTTAAATAAAGGCTGGTTTTATTTGAAGACCTTATAAATATGCATAGTCAGGAAGTCAGGGAGCAATAATGAACATTCCTCTCATACACTTCCAAATTTCCTACTCTTCAAAATAATTGAAAGACTATGTCTGATGGAAATGTTAAAATAGTCTCAAATCTTATGTAAGTAAATATTATAGAGGTTAGATAATAACGTTCTCTTCCCTTTCTATTTAAGGAAATAAAGTACTTAAATGGGATCTAAGAATGTAAAGAGGATATAAAAGCATAAGAAGAAAATGCCATATAGTTACTATTTTCTCATCATGGACATTATATCTCCAGAATTTTTATTGTGTTAATTAGTACATAATGGATGCATTAAATGTTATTATCAGGTTTTAAAGCTGTCTGTCTGTACAATATAATGCAGCCTGAAAACTTGTTAGAAGTCTTTTAGGCTGTAATTCCTTGGTGAGACATGATTCTCTCAAATAAACGGTGTATGAAAACTATTCAGGGTAATAGAGCTCTGGCTATCATTGGGCAACCATAGTTTTAGTAGATCGATTTCTTGGGTGTTCATATCTGTCTCTTTAGACATTGTCCATTTTTATAGAAAGTGAATAGTGAGAAATGTTCTTTTCACCAATTGCCAAAAAGAAATAATATAGTTATGAAATGAATGTGAATGTGTGGTGTGAAATTGAAGTGGAAAATTCATGCCCAGATTAAAAAGCTTGATAAAAACAGGCTTGATTTTCTCATCTGTAAAATAAAAGATTACATCAAATAACCTTCTAAATTTAGCGATTTTCCTAATTGTTTTAGAATTCATGATATCGGTTCTTAAGAATTATTATTCATTTCTTATTACATTAATTTTTCCATTTTGATAAAGCAATGTCTTGGACATTGTTGGTATTAAAAAATTCTATGAATGAATAAAATAACTAACCTTCTCATATAACTATGATTTCTTATGTACTTACAAAATATGCTAAAAGTATATTGCATATATTTGAATTCTTTTTATGTTCCCCAAGAGGTCGTGTGCCTTGTGTCGATTAGGAAGTCAAATCCCAAAGGTTACTATCTCTACTTTTGTATTAATTTATCCAGTTCTTATATTTTCTAATAGTGATAATTTTCCTTTATTATATCATCTCAAGACAAAAATGCCACGCTGATCTGAAGACATTAGGAAAGAAGGATTTAAGTCCCTTTAGAAGCTTATATTTCTGTCTTATTTTTGAGAGTGGTCCCTCAAAAGATATTTCTATCTGGAACTTATAAGTGTACTTTAAAAAATTTAAGAAAAAATTTTACAGCTAATTAAATAAGCATCCTGAATTAATTTGTAGGTGTTCAATTCAATGACAAGTGTCCTCAGAAAAGAAGAGAAATGGAGAAGACCTACAGAGAAAGTTGTAACAATGAAAACGAAGACTTGAGTGATGTTGTTTCAAGTCCTCTAGTTTATGGTTACTTGTTAATGCAGCCATAAGAAACCAGATGCACTATTATTACCATTAACTATATAAAACCCAAAACTAATATAAATATATAAATGTGAATTAATTAGAAACTATATTGGATAATACAAGAGAATGTAACAGAACAACTATTTGCACAGGTGAAGCTAGAGTACCGGAAAGATACAGGGTTGTAGTGTGATGAGGATTTTTGATGCGTTAATAAGGGCTACCATAACAAAAGGCCACAGACTGGGCACCTTAAAAGCAGAAACTTATTTTCCTACAGTTCTGGCACTTTGGTTTAGAGCTTCAGCATTTGAACTTTGGGGACACACAAATCAGTTCTCAGTTGTGTTCTGTCCAAAAGTAGGCTCAGCTGGGTCGGGAGAGGACTTAGCTAGCAGACCACAGAGACAGAAAGGGCCGCTCTGGCTTGTGGAGCTTGGACCTGGTGGTTGGAGGGATCCAGAGAAGCCCTGGAGGAGGGGGCTGAAGAATGGGTTTTTCAGTTCTTTGTTCTTCTCTTGAGGGAAAAGAAGGGCAAGAAAAAGCATTTCTGTACACATGCACTTTAGCCTTCCAGCGCAGAGAGCAAGAATGAAAAGGAAAGAGAAATCTGAAGGAATCCATAGAAGATACCCAACAAAACTGGATATTATTTCAGAGAGGCCTCTTGTAGATAGTTCTGCAGCTTGAAGGAATGAACACTTTGTTCTAGAAAATTAGAGTATTGTATTTCTTAACTTTTTAATTATAATTGAGGAGTTAATGAAAACAGCATAGATTTATATATTCTCAAAATTATAATAGGACATTTAAAAAATCTTATGGAATTATTTTTAATATTTTCAATTAAAATGTACATCTACATGTCTTAACTAACAGCGTGTGGTTTAAAACATCACACAAGTGGAAAATAGTCTTAGTTTTAAGTGCTGAATACTTAGCATGGGTGTGTTATTCACATTCAAAGTGCACTTAAATACGCTTTAAATTTTCTATATTTTGGTTGTCATATTTGTTAAGCAGAAAGATGATTAATATTTATGACCCTAAGGAAGTTATGGGGTATTATTATTAACAAAACAATTTCTGCAATAGTGTTCTTACTGTATCTTCGCCACAGCACTAATTGATAGTTGATAAATATTTATTTAACAAAATTAAACTGCAAATAGACATAGGCTCATTTTCCTAGGTATGTAAATAAACCACCAGAAGATAATTATTATTTGTACGTCTTTATGTATTCTGGGCAACTAAGTAAAAGTGTGTAAATATTTGGATTTATTACTAGGCTCTTCCTTGTCCTCAGGGACTCCTTAGTCATCTATTAAAATGTTTTATAGATAAATGAAATCTTTTTGTATTTTACAAACTATTTCATGTATTCATATTTATACTGAACTTATAATCATATTTGATAAGGAAAGGAAGCTGGTTTAAATGGAAGGCTGTCAGAAATATTCTAGAAAGTTGATTTTCTACTTTAAAAGCCTAGCTGCTAAGTTCCTGAAAATAATTAATTTAATAGTTGTGTATATTTTGATATATTTTTGCATGAATGGTGTGGGAAAATGTATATAATTATAATTTATGGTAAGTTCTGCTAGAAAATATCTACAAAATTTAGAAAAGGGGGGAGAAAGAAAAGTGATTCAAGGAAATTTAAAAAGTAAATATCACCTTAAAGAGAGTAGCCACTAGAGGGCATTGCTGCTCTTTATGAAATTATCCTCTAGCCCAACTATTGAAGATTTAAAATCCAGGGGCTCAACATGGCAAATTTGCATTGTGATATGAAATGTTCTACAAGAAGAAAGATAAATTAATCACAGTTAGTATTTTTTTTACCAGACAATTAGGGAACTCTGAGCACTTAACTCAACATTTCTACCAAATTTTACTGGTTTTTGAGATGTACATTTGGAAGAAAGTACACGTAATGAAAAAGATACAACACTCCACAGTAACTTCTCTCAGTTAAATTCTGCTATATATTCATTGTAAATGTCTCTACCTCTCTTAAGGTAAAATAATGATAATAATAACTTAGCTACATAAAATAGCTCCTCTGTGAGGTGCTATATTTACACATATGCAGTTCACATTCATAACAGTATGTATTCATATGCACCCATCCACAGTGAGATGCAAAAGACAGGCAGTGTAATGACTAATTTTAAAAGGAAGAAATTGAGTCCTGAAGTTCACTGTTTATCTAAATCACAGAGAAGCTCAATTGTAAAAATGCATGTGTGTATGTGCACACGTGGATAAAAATGAGAACGAAGAAATTATTTTTTCTGAAGAAAGAATTCTCAACTAAATGCGGTATTATATATACACCATCAAGAAATTTTGTAGAAGTAAAACTGAAAGCTATTTACAAGGTATTATTAATAGTATTATGAACTTCAGTTAAAATCAACTTTAAAAACTTGCCGTGTTTACTATGAACCAGAAAGCAAATGGCTAATAGAGAAGTATAAGACATTTTATGATGCAAAAAACACAGTGGAAATAGAGCTAAGAGATGTGGTACACAGGCCACAAAGGATGCTCTGCACAGTTCTGTGTGATAAATAGACTCTCGTATATATCGAACCTCAGAAATCATGGTGAATTCCAGCAAGGCCAATTGGAGGAAATAGAGTTTGGCTTCAATGCTGAAATGCGAGGAGAATTCAGATGGGCGGGGAGCGCACTGAGGCGCAGGAAGGGACCCAGCCGCCTGGGTGGCCCGGCAGATGTGATTTCAGTCAGTACATCAAGCTGGCTGCTTTGATGAGTATGGTAGAGAAGGAGACTTGGAGAAATTTGAAAAGCTAAACTGGGGCCAAGCCGTGTGTGATTTTGAATTCAGGCCAATTGCCTACGATTCGATAAAAATTATTCAAATCAGGTGTGTAATTGATCAAAGTAGTATTTAGAAGAATTGTTTGCAGGACAGATTTATGCAGGGAAAAATTTCAGTAAGAGTAATTGTTACCAAAAATCTGCTTCATGGAATCAATTTGAGGTGGTCTGAGCTTAATTAGGTCGGTGGAGAAGGACATGTGGTATCAGGACTAGAGTAGAAGGCATTTATGATTATGAAATAACTTGGATTTTGACTGGTTAACTGTGGAGGACCCAAAAATAATATAAAATGTGGTCAAGAGAATTTAAGCCCAGAGGACCTAAAAGAAAGAGAAAGTGAATTTATAGCACAGTAAAAAGATGTAAGAATCAACTCAGTTTTAGATTGTTAAAATGTCTTTCATTAGATTAAATATAATGATTCTCCTCTGAGATGCAGTGCAGAACTGCAGGAAAGATTTTCCGAATAAATTTAAAAAGTTATATTTAGAAATGTTAATTAAACCACAAGGAGGCAGTAAATTTCTGACTGAAAGAAAAAAAGAGAGAAGAAGAAATTAAGGCTAAAGTGTGGCTTAATCCACATTTTATATTTAGAGAAAGAAAATGATGTGTACAGGAGAAAGGAGATCAATTCACCAGAGCCAAATAATGAAGGATTCCTTGAAGTAGAATTATAAATAATCAAGTGGCTTGATGAAAATATTATGGAATTAAAAATTAAGAAGATATCAAGTCCATGTTAGAAATTATGGATGGGACAAATCATTCAATAAAAAGCAAAATAATTCAATCATCTTTACTTTGTAAGGGATGAGTCTTACATACACATACCTGCTTGCCTCACAATTTTTCTTATATTTAGTATCAAATAAGAACCCTGACTACAAAGTGTGAATCATAAGTCACCATGAGACTCTCATTGTTGATGTCCACATTTAAATCAAGTAACAAATGAAAAGGAAACTGAGCCTCTTTCTAATTCTGAAAAAACCAGGAGCATTAGAGTACGTTGACAAGTGTTCTAAACCTACCTCATTTTGCCATTTTAGTCTGAGGAGTTCTTATTTTTAAATGAGCATTTCTATTATTGAAAAAAAGACATTAAAAGTCTAGAAGACCCAGCCATTGGTCAGGAGGCAAGAGGATCCCCATGAGTTCAAGGCCAGCCTGGGCTACAGAGTGAATTCAGGTTCACCCAGAACTACATAGTGAGAACTTGTCTCAAGAAAACAAATGAGTAAAATAAACTAAAATAAAAGTCAGAAATAATCTGTACTTTATAATCAACAGAAAAGCCGTGTCCCTCGCTGTGTCTGACCACGGCTGGGTGAGGAACTACTGGCAAGGTTCGCTACCTGTAAGATTTTCTCATCTTCGGCTGATTCCATGCAGACCCTACATGGGAGTGCGCTCTGCTTTACTTCCTGTGACTTTCCGATTCCTGGCTCCCTGCTTGGCCTTTCGCTCATCCAGCATCGTTTCTAGAAACTGCCTACCTGTGTGATTTTGGTCCCTGCCTGTGAGGCTGATTGACGGCCATGCTCCGACCGCCTGTACCAACACTGCTGATCAAATACTGCTCACTTCAGTGTTACGTTGCCCCTTCCAGCTCGGTGTGACGCGCGCTGGCACGTGCAGACCGCCCGTCTGAGCTCCCCGACATTGTCTTCCTCTCTAGCCTTGGTCGCCCAATCCCTCTTCACATCCTCCTCCAGGAAAAGGCAAGTCTCTTCTCCATCTCCTAAAAGAACAGTGATTATTGAGGGTACCAGGATTTTCAATCCAAAATTTTCAGTAATAGTTTTGAAAATTTTATGAGTACACATTTACATTCCATTACGTTCCTTGTGTGGAATTGGAAATGTGCAGAACACATCTTAATTCTTTTTTTCATTAACTTGCCCTCGGATCCCTCCTCCTTCCTCCATCTCTCCATCTGATCCCCTTCCCTTTTCAGTAAGATCTATCACTCTTCTTCCTACCATCTATCCTTTATTTTGATTTTTATTTATAATTTGTGTTTTTCATATAAGAGAAGCCATGTAATATTTAAAACGTGTGTTTTCTGATTTATTTCACTTAACATTATTGTCTCAAGGTGCATCCATTTTCCTACAGATAACTGAAGTCTATCTTTCTTTATGGCAGAGCAGTACAGTATTCCATGGTGGCACTTAATTTTGGGGTGTATTGTGAGCAATGTGTCATTAGTCAGTTTTCTGGCATGAACATCATGGGGTGCACTTAGTCACGCTAAGGTGGGTGTGACATCACTAGGTGGTATAATCTTATGGGGCCGCTTCCTTTATGTGGTCTGTTGCTGACCAAAATTTTGATGTGGAGTTATGACTGCATTACATTATCCAGTTAGTACTTACAAGATTATAGGCAGAATTACTACCACTTTAGCATTCAGAGAGAAAAATCATCACCCAATCTTATTATAATGTATTAATTATTACCCAGGTATAGGTACACAAGAATTATAATTTTGAAGTTCAGATTGTAGGCCATTATTAATATACATCTTCTGATAGTAAAACAATGTAACTCTTTTAAGAGAAAATCATTTCAGACATAAGTAAAACCTCTTATTTTGATCCTCTACAAACATTATGTTTTGCAAGTGTGTGTTCATAAATGGAGAAGGTACATTTTTTTGGAAGATTTATTATGGCATGACATTTGGGAGAGTGGTAAGTTTTCTTCTATTTGTGTCTGAATTCTCCATCACATTTCTTCCTATTTTGTTTTCTTATGCCACACTATTCACAGGAAACTGCAAATGTACACGATGTAATCAAATATAGAGCAAATGTTTCAATTTTTGAAAATTATTATAGCAAAAAAACACATTGCCATTAATCTCCCTTAAATTACTCCCCTTGCTTTGAACACACACACTGCATCGTTCCTGCCGCTTCCAAAGCAGTTCTGGCTGTCCTCTTTCCTGGGTGTCGTTAGTTGGGCTATTGTGGCTGTCAGGATGTCCTCAATGGGCCTGAATATTTACCTCCTCAGGTTGTTTTGACTTTGGGGAAGAGGCAGACATCACTCATGCCAGATCCCATGAATAACGTGGGTGAGGAGACGTCATGACGTTTCTGCAAGCCCGTCTCTGTGTCTGACGTCACTTCACAGCAGCATTCACGGTATTTTTATCACACCTCATGAAGACTCACAAAAGCGGAATTCCAGAACTGCTTCAGGACGTAGAAAAAACAATGGGATAAGTGTGTTCAAAGCAAGGGAGAGTATTTTGAGGGAGAGTAATGGCAACGTGTCTCTCACTGTATGAATTTTAAAAATGTAAATATTCACCATATACTCTCATCATCCCATGTAAAACTCATCGCCCTGAGAGTTTAGGGCATTACAAAGTCTGCTAAATTTTAACTGATTGCCCCACCGATTTGGAACCACCATCGAACGGTCAGCCACCATTAACCAAATCTCACCTTTAAGCAAAATACATAGACATAGTCTGAATCAAATTCTACTGCTCTAAATTTTCCTAGAACTCTCGGCCATACTTTCTTCACTATTCATTCTGATTCTAGCCAGGACATCTGCCCTGTCTTTGGCCCAGGCCACACCGCCCACTTCGCATGAAGTACCATCTCAGTGACTACTAAGGATCCCAATTTAGAGAGCTCCCTTTAAGGTCACCTTATGATGATTTTCCTCATTATGTGGACTTGAGTCTGCACATTAAGTTGGTGCTGCACACGTGGGGGGGGCAGTTCTGTTTCTACATACCCGTGTATGTATTTCTGTCTTTGCTTGTGAAACTTCATGTCATAATCATGCTCCTGGAACTATTCCTCCTCCTTTAATCTTGGAAATAATTGATAACAAAGAGTATGCAATAATATTTCTCCAGGATTCAGCTTAATGCTAGGCATATGTTAGAAACTTAAAAAAAAAAACTTAATAAGTAAAGAAACATATGGATTTGTCTTCTTTATTTACCTTCTGTAGCCAAATAAGTGCTCTTGTTTTTATGTTACATTTGGTAAGGTAAAGAATATGCAACAGGAGCTTAATAAATATTTGATGGTTTTGTCAATATATAGTATTTTATTCTCCTTCACTGTCTTATACAAGAAGTTCTTATATCAGATATGTCTACTTAGCAATAATCTGATTGTTTCTTGTGATAAAACTGTAGAAATTCAAGAGGGTTTTACTTTAAAAAAGTGGTAGTGAAATTTTTGCAAAATCTTAGTGTAGGTACTTTGAAGAGTTCTGTATATTTCCAGAGTCTAGACTAGAAGAATTCATTTTATATGAAATTAGATTATGATGAGAATTCTAGAGAGCTTCAAATGTCTCTTCAAATACTAATGATACCATACTACATTATAATGAATACTAATGATACTATTTTATATTATAACAAACAATATACTGTCATACACTTAATATAATATAATTAGTGTAATACAAAGTAAAATACACAGGAATCCCTTATTTAAAAGAGGAGCTATCCATGATGACCCTGCTCTGAGGTGAGAAAGACATTGGTAGATTCTGTTGTTCCTCATATTATCGTTTGCGATTCCGGGAATTCAAGACTAACAGTAATAGGTGGGAAGAAGGGATTATTTCAGTTCGGTTTAACAGTTGACTCATATTCTTTGCTTGATGCTATAATTATGCTTTAATATTATTTCCTCATGCTTCAATATTATTTCCTCATGCTTCACGTGCCTGCCACCTCACCGGAACTGGATTCCCGATCTTCAAGTCCTTTGGCGACTCGCATTTACACCTCCGGCCGAGGGCAGAGTTCCTGCGCCAGAGTGAGGCTCAAAATAGTTTTTGAACAGCTGAGTGAATGTATTTTTTGTTTAACAATGTGCAAGTGTCGGTTAAAATAAGCACTGCCAGACATGCGAGTATGAGTAAAACCCATTTATTTTCTGAGTCCAGTGCAGGAGGGTCAAGAAGGGAGCAGGGGTGGTACCCGTTGCGTATGGGAAAGCTTGAGAAGTATTATGGGAAAGTAAGTAATACAATGGAAGTCATGGACATATTTGTGACTTAACTGAGGCTTTTTGATCACACAGACCAGCAAAACCCTAAAATGAAGCAAAATGGGCTTCTTTCTGTACACATGGTTCTCTGAAAATAGACTTTGGATTTATCAGATTTCTAAAATATTTTGATGTGTTGGGTGTGTAAAATGAAACTAGGAAGGCAGCATTTAATAATAAGTAGAAAGGCCTATTTAAGTATAAAAATCAAAGAATGGGGAAATTATTTAGAATAATTTTAAGTCTAAGTCTAATACAAATCAATAAGATGATTTCTAAAAATATTACACATATCAGACTTCATTTGCATAGTATTACCTATAATTAGACAGATGATAATTCCCTCTCTAGTGTGTAAATGTTGGAATTCACAAAATGAACTAGCATTGACCTAGTTCATTATTTACTAAACTTACGTATTGCATAATTTCCAAAATGATTTGACAAAGCTATCTTGTTTTTTTTTCAAAAATAGGCTCCAGACAAGAGTATTTAGCATGATGACTAGATTCAAAGCTGTGTTAATATTATCAATAACTAAGTATCTAGCTATACATTTATTTATTCATTCATCAAAATTCATTAAACAAATATTTGTTATTGGTCTATGATGTACTAGGTACTCTCTTAGGTTCTGGAGATTCAAGAGTAAAGGGGAAAACATAGAAAAATAATTCCCCTCGTGGTCTATAGGAGAGGACCATCAAATGAACTCACTGATCAGTATGTGTGTAATGACAGTCAGAGTAAGTCCTGAGAGATAAGTGTATTGTGTTCTGATGGCATAACTAGTAAGAAGTATTAGATCTTGCTGGGTCCAGGCACCGTGTTACAGTACTGAGGAAAATGGATGCGGAAAGACTGCAAGTTCGGGAACTTGGCTAGCTCCTATAAATAAATAAATAAATAGGACTGGGGATTTAGCTCAGTGCAGAGTGTCCTGGATCAATCCCAAGTACCACCACCCCCCCCACACACACAAAGAAGTAGTACAGGCATTAAATTTGGTGAAGGGGATATGGCAAGCTCTGCCAAAAAAGGGAATATCAAAGTGAAATCTTATGGATAAACGCTGTATTGGTTAAATAAATATTTTTATTGTTGATGGATTTGTTGGTGGGTTTGAAAATAAGTGTAATATTTAAGATGATAATTTGGCAGAAGCTATCAAAGTCTAAATTGTGAATATCCTTTGACCTGTTGTTATGGAAGGTCAAACTGACAAACACATCCAGAAAAGTAATTCCTGGGAATTTAGTTAAAAACATTTTGAACACATGCATAAGGATGTACATATGTATTAAGATTTCTTGTTTTGCAAAAGCATTTTTGATAGCACACAATTTAAAACCATTTAATATAATGTATTTGTGAGAAAAATTGTAAGTTATACCCCATCCATACCATTAGTCATAAAAATCATGGTGTATGTTCATTTGAAACAATGTTGGACTTAATGTATTCTTTAGGATGTTTGAATTCATCTTCTTGTATGAAATCATAGAGTAATTTTCATTCATAATAGTGTCTTTTCTGTTTTTCTCATATGAGAGGTTTTTGGGGCTTTGTAGTGAATTTGAAGCTTTTGTTTACATTTCAAATCTCTATATAGTTTGTATCTGACTAAAATTTGATGAAATTCACCTTAAAATTTCAATAAACCTTGGGCTTTCTTTATGGGATAATTTTTACCTACTGTTTTAATATTTTTTGCTAAAATTTTGTGCTAACTCCCCTTCGTATTTACCTTTCTAAAGATTTACTTGTTCTTAATTACTTTTACAAGCTGAATGAACACAGGATTAAAAGTGGGGATCATGTCGTACAGGGAAAATCTAACAAATCTCCAACTAAAAGAACTGCAGCAGATGTTTTTGTTGTCCTGTGTTGCAGCTCCTGGACCCACTTCTGGACTCAGCTGCTTTCATAGTTGAAGATTTCTTTTCATGCTACCTGGGTCATCTCTCAACTGCCCGCTCAATCTCTCTGTTTTTGCGTTTCAAAAATTTATTCAAAGCCAAAGAAGTTAGCTCGGCCTGTGAGCAAGACATTCTGGGGTCAGAGGAACAACCACTAACCCGTGGGGAACACGCCCTGGCCTGCTTTCCTTCGGAGGGACAACTCTGAAGGAAATTATACACTATTCCTCTTTCTTCAATCGCCCGAAATAGTAATGAGCATCTTACTACACTCAGTTTTGCCATTTTCCCCTTTTCATCTCTTCCTTGCGCTCTCTTTCCAAATGCTGGTAGCACTTGTCAAATAATCTGCCCATAATTTTTTTTTCCCTCAGGCTCTGCATTCAAAGGACACCAAGATAAAAACAAGAGGAAAAACACAGAGAATTATGAGAGTGTAACCTTAACCAAAGATTGGTGGCTCTAGGCATTAGAGAAAAACAGACAGGTTCTGATAAGAAAAACTATTCTCGATATATTATTTAGTGAACAAACCTTAGTGTATATGATACGATAATAGCTGAATAAGAACAAGCCAAAACCATATGTAGGAGGTATGATTGAAATACATGGTGAATGATTAAGTTAAAAAATATTATTACAGTAAAAGAGACACTGTCATTTATCCCCTCAAAATACTCCTCCTTGCTTTGAGCACACTTACTCCATCGTTTCACCACTTTCTAAAGCTTCTCTGCAAGTCATCTTTTGTCAGTATCTTTAAGAGCTGTGATCAAAGCTGTGATGAATGCTGTTGCCCAGCGCCAGCCAATGGAAAAGTAGCCTTGCAAAATCTGTTATGGTGTGTCCTCATCTACCTTACCCACTGTACCTTGTACCATATAACTTTTAGCTCTTCCCAAAGTGAAAAGGACCATGAAAGATAAATGTTTTGAATCAATTCAAGTCATCCAGGCAGCCACAATAGCACAACTAAAGACATTTATAAAAGAGAACTTTCAGAACTGCTTCACAAAATGGCAAGAATGATGGAATAAGTGTGTTTTAATCAGGGAGAGTGTTTTGGGGAGGTTAATGGCAATGTATCTTTTACTGTAAAACACTTAAAAAACCCCCCTAAACATTCACATTACCTTTCAATCATACCTCCTGAAGTTGGCATCAAATTCTAGTGAGAGAAAAATGCTGCAATTTATTAAGGCAATATTGCTATTTGAGGTTTGAAAATAATCAGCTAAAATGTGGAATTATAGCTGGATATTATCTGGAGTTATATTAAAACGTCTATTGTTAATACACATCAACTCGGTAAGAATACAACAGGTCATGTTGCGAAAGTTTTGAGCTGGCAATTCCAAGGTCCATCTACTCAAGATAAAGCAGGCTAACTTGTTTCTTTTTTGAGGGGCTGGGGGTCATGGTTTTGCTTGAAATTTTGTTAAAAGTTCCAAGCATCTAAGTCACTTTCTTCGTTGCTGGAACAAATACCCAACACTCATAAAAGGAAGAGAAGTTTAGTTTTGGCTCACGGTTCAGCCCACAGTTCATCGGCTCCGTGGCAGAACAGCATAAAGCTGCTCACCTCATGGCCGTGGGAAAGCCTGAAGAGAAGGCGGCCCAGGGTGGGAGATACAGCGCGTGACATAAGCTTCCAGGTCACACCACACTGACCTCCCTCCTGACCAGGTGCTGGCTTCGAACTGCAAGTCAGCTGTACAACCACCACAATTCAGTCACCCTCTAAAAGCCCCACCTGTGAGTGCACAAGGTCTTTAGGGGACATTTTTTCATATAAACCATGACACCAAGAAAAATTTCTGTGTTTATAAGAGTTATCCAGAATTCATAGGGACTATGCCAAACGCTCATTGAGTTACTAGATCATGCCTGTCAAATTTACTCTTTGCTGTCAAATAACTGATTGTATTTGTAACATATTATTGGTTCACTTGAATTCAAACATTTAACTCTTATTTCCATGATTCACGATTACCTAGAGAGGTAAGATGTCTCTTCTCAGACCGAAGCTGTCAGATTTGACCTGGTACTTTAGACCACTTCTGATGTGGACTGAGTTAACATGAAACTCATGAACTATTATTATGTCATGATGTAATTCTTGTGCTATGGAGCAGTTAGTATATTTAAAGTAATGCTAAAATAGAACTGAAGAAATCTGGGTTTCTAGTCCTGCTTCTGTCATTAAATAGTTGCAGTGTTTTAGTACACATTTTTAACTGATCTCTAGAGAGTTTAATGCTAGGTTGATGTTTCATTCATTTTTCATATCCCTCTAGGCTATACTTACACCCTTTAAATCCCTAAATCACTGACACAGAGAAAGAAAAGTTCTTGCTAACCAATGCTTCATTTGACGGATATATTTTTGAGTCTTGTAGATAACTGCAATAATAATAAAATCTTTGAAGAAAATGAAACGATTGAATATGAGAATCATAATAAATAAGATACAAAATAAAAAGGCAGCCTGAACTCTTTTATACCTAGGAAGTTTTACCTAGAGAAGCTTTCAAATATAATATTGTTTATTTCTTTGTATTCTGTAAACAATAATTAGATAAGTATATTGTTAAAAAAATCCATAATAATTTCAACAATACAAAAAAGTAAAATCGACCTAGACAAAAGCAAAAATGATAAATTTAATAATGATTAAAATTGCACTATTAAAATCAGAATAAACTGATTCAGAATGATTAATTCGGTCTATAGTATCAAAACAAAGAAGAAAATCGTGAATTATTATAAAACATGGATTCCAGAAAAATAAGTAGTAAATATCAAGTTAACTTTTTTTGAAAATTTCTGTATTTTCCTCCATTGATATTCTCAAGTGAATTCCAAATATATGTCAATAGCTATATTCTTTGTTGAGTTATTTTTGTTTGCTACCGAAACATATTCATTCCGACAATGAAACTGTATGACCAAGAGACACAAATATAAGTGATGAAATAAATGCATATCCAGTTCCAAATTGTGTATTTTACAAGAAGCATAGCAATCAAATGAACTCAGATGCTAGTCACACTAGTTGGCTAGTTACTCAGTAAAATTATTAAATCATTATTGTACTGGAAATGGTTGATAGAAGTGGATTATGCTATTATTTATAAGCATAACAAACAAATAAAAGTTGTTTAATAAATTTCATCTGTTAAAGTTCAGAATCATGCTTTGACTTTATTTAGGAGCTTGTTCCTGATGACAGAAAAGAACCTTGAGTGAAGTTGCTAGGAAGTTAGAGGGCTCACATCTCAGGACTAACAGAGCTGCGTGAGCATGAGCAACGTCACTCTTTTATGCTTCCAAGCATTTTCCTTCACGTGATTCTGTTCCCCTCGCATTGAGCCTGTTGTTCCTGGACTGTCTTCCTTGCTTGGTAATAAACATCACCACAGAAACTTATTTACATCTCCACCCAGTCATTCCCATTTGTCATTTTCTGTCCAGTGAGGAGATACCTAGAGGCATAATAATTCTAGCCTCATTCTCCTTTTGTGAAATGGTCTGTTTATACAGGTAAGTCATTTCAGAAAAGCATCTGTGTCTGCATGGCTCCAAACATGTCTCTTTTATCAAGGAAATGGGTATTCTCAAACTGTTCTTGCAGGTTCAGGGTGCCTGCCTGAAATGAACTGACCAAATGAAGTGACCAAATGTACTCAGTCTGCCATTCCACTGGGCTCTTGGATAATGTTAATAGTTCAAACTCTCATTATCAGTAATAAAGGTAAGGTTTTTTTTTTATCTCTTATTACTATTCTGTTTTGATTTTATTTTAATTTTTTTTTTTTGTACCTGGTCAAGAAAGACCACTAGCATTTCTAACAGTGCCTTGGAAACCCACACAACTGAAGCATGAGAATGAGAGAATGGAAAGAATATACCATATCTGACTCATAATATTTATTACTACAGGGTTCACCGATCTAACAGAAATAAACAACAGACAGAGAGGAAATTTAACATTGACTATATCTGTGAACCAACATTAACCACTGTGGTGGTTAGTTAATTAATTATCAACTTGAGTGGGAGTGCCCAGCTGATTAGAGTCAGCGTGGCCGTCGGGGCAGTATAAAAGGAGTAAGGAAAGGCAGGATTTCAGCTGCTCTTCCTTGGGGGGAGCTTCACTGTGGTTGATCTACCTTGTTGTCGCCAAGGATGGCTGCTGCTCTCTCTAGAGGAGCTCTGGTCTCAGTCTTTGCGTCGAGTGTTGTCTCCTGGCTTCCAGAGCCGGTCTTCAGGTGGATCCAGACTCTGCAGCCTAGTCTAGCACCAAGCCTTCAGCCTCCTGGCGCAGCCCTCTCGGCCTTCCATGGCAGATCTCTCAGCCTTCAGATGTGGACTCCGAAGGGACATTGCTGTGAGCTCCAGACTTTCAGCTGGATTCTCCGGATCTCTAGCATGGGGACGGATCTCTCGCACTCTCCTACATTTGACTCTGGGGCCGAATATTGTAAGTTAATCTTGTAAATTTCTGTGTCCCACATTAAATCTGATTCAGAACACGTGCAGTCTTTTGAGGAGCCTGCCGAATATGACCGGCAGGCTCTTATAAGCACTGATGAATATAACCATGTAGTCCAAAATCTTACACATCCTAGAAATGATTGTTTAGTTCAAGAACCAGAAGAAACCACGTGGTTACACTGGCTTGGGAAATCTAGATGTAAATGACTCTAAGGACTACTTGATTCAGTACTTAATCAAGAAATCATTCTGACACTGAACTTCTGATCAGTTTGAGCTTCAAATGTATTACGAGAAAGAAATTTATAAAGCAGTTCTACTTCTTTTGCTACCACTGAAAAAGTGATAAATTTGTAGGAATTAATCTCTTTTGATTTATCATCTTTCTTTACTCCAGGATGTACAATTATGTACTGAGTTTTTAGCAAGGTTGTAATACATTTCTTGAATCTTCACCCACCTATATCATAATAAGCACTTAGTGAGTACCTGAGATTGGAATAGAAACACTGTAACTCCTTAGTGAACAAATGATATCATAGTTACTTCCAGTAACTGTAGTACCAAAATGCCATTCCATATAAAGGTAGACTTCTTACCTTTCATTTTGCAGCCCTCCACAGTGCATTCATTTTTCAATGTTGCTTTTTAACTGTCTCCCAATTTTTTGATACACCGGGACTAAAATTCTAAAAGCATAAGCATTTATGAAAGATGTTTTGTAACACAAATAATGGCAGAAACTACAAACAGTTGCCATTCCCGTTTTGCATTTAAAGGAATATATTTTAAGCATTTTAGAACATTTTTATTCTGTAATTCTTGGAAAAAAGTGAGTTATTTTTGAAACACAAATCTTTTGTAACAAAGCACACTTTAGTTGATAAAATAGTGTATGCTAGAGTCCGGATATGCAGAATTTTTTTTTTTAAAGTGAGAATTAATGTTTTCAAAAAGTGTGAAAAAGATCAAGAAGGTAAGAGAGTAGAATTAAATTCCTGAAAAGGACAGTAAGAACTGGATGAGTCAAATTATTAAACTGGGCCAGTTATTGGACAATAGGTAGCATTGGGAATTGTGTTGAGAGAAAGTAAAAGTCCAGTCTGGAAATTTGTTGGCATTCAACTCCAGACAGGTTCAGTGTTGCCAAATCTTCTTGGTTTTATTTACTTATTTATTTTTTAAGTAGCTGGAAACTGACCATTTTTACGAAGCTCCTTGATTTTTAAAACCATCTGGTTTGCTGAACCAAAGCATATACGAGTGAGTATGCAGGTTGGTTTAGCCCTTAGAGTGACTAGTTAGAAGCTGTCTAGGTAATTTAAGTGGGTGGGGCTGCAGACACTGAAGTCTTTGGGTTTGGAGGACAGAGGGAACGACACCAAGTTTCTGGGATCCTAATAGACTCCAGAGGAGGGGAAGGCACCAGACAGAACCATGTCCTTGTTAAATAACCCGAAAGACTGGAGAGAAGGCTGTCACAACTACTGGCAATTTCTGATTGTAAGGCGTATTTCTTCTACAGTGTAGTGAATTATGTTGCTTGATTCATCCCAGAAAGATGAGAGGCTTTCAAAAATTCAAAACTGAGCCATAGTCCTGGAATTTTAGACAACTTTGAATGTAGGTGCTTTCAGGAAAAAAAAAGTCATTTGTAGAGATTGAGTTAATTATTAGGTGCTATTATTTTACTGCTATAATATTCTCTATTTTCTTTCTTTTTAGAGTCTCATTACAAAGCTTTACTTTGGCTCTTGTTCCTCCAGATTCTAAACTTAGATCAAAAAGTTAAAATACATGTTTTCTTTACTTCAGATAAACAAGCAAACACATAAGTAACAGCAAGAACGGTTGTTCTTAACAAATTCCATGGGCATTTCTTTATTAGAGTATATCATTGTCCAGTTCAACTCTCTCAGCATTGTGGAGAATAGCTAAACTATGGGGCAAATATTATTAAGGTAGAATTATCTGAGTGGAAAAAATATTTAAAGGCAAACATTTAGTCAGTAATTAATATAGAAGTTAAAATTCCCCATGGCACCCAGATAGACATCTGTGTGCGTGTTTGACCATATTCATCTCTTCTTGACAGAGGAAACAGAAAGGTATTTGAGTGGTCTTCTCAGGAAAAGTTTGATTAAGGAACAGCACTTCTAATCTGTGACGGCACATTTTAGACATACATTATTTTCTTCCTTTCTTTTTTCTTTTTGATGGGTGCTGGGGATTGAACTCAGGGCCTTGTGCTTGCTAGGCAAGCACTCTACCACTTGAACTAAATCCCTAACCCCCATTTGCCCCCGTTGCTTATTTTCCATATGAACTTTGATCAATATGCACATGTTTAATTTCTTCCAAGATTGTTCAGTGTTGGGTGGGACTGAAAATACACAGAAGAAAAGAATTCAGATAATAAAGCAGGGAAATAGGGAAGAGAGGGACGGAAATAATTTTCTGTCTAGAAGAGTAAGTATTTTGGCAAAGAAATGGAGAAAAGAATGATGTGCAGAGAAAAATAGAGATGATTATCTGTTAGATGTGCATACATGCCAAACAGCTGCATGATACATGTCAAATACTTATACAGTAGTTCTTATGGAGGATAAAATTTCCTATTTCTTCAAAATCCAATTTATGCGTATTCTTCGTCTTGTTCTCTTAGGAGAAAGAGCCGGAACTGGTACATGCTCTTGCTCAGAAAGAACCTCCCTCTCGAGCATTAACTTGAATTCTATTCAAAATCATCAGTGACTCTGCCATCTCTGGGAGCTCCTCAGTTGTGTCCCTTGTTGGAATTATTTACATCTTCTTTCAAGGAGAACCTGTAATTTCTTCTCTGGGTAAATTCTGGCAATTGGAGAAAGCATACATTTTGAAGTGAGAAAAATAAAGATGGCACTTGTAACATTTTTTTTTTTCCTTTTCCCTAGATTGCTATTTTCTTTTCCATTCATAAAATCACTTGTGTTTTTTGGTCAAAATTTTTACTTCCTATTTTGACCTGTTTTTCAGTAATATTATCGTATCTGCTTCTATTTCTATTAGGTAACGAGTCTAGCTGTACTGTTATTGGGATTACTACCAGTTATGTTGAAAATAATACACATTTTCTTTTTATAATTTGCCATAACTTCTTCCTGAACCTAAAATTTCTATATGTGAGTGTGCACATGTACATGCACACAGTCACATAAACACACACCACCCTAACATGACCTCCTCATATTCTTTATGATCTTATACCAGGTACCATACTCTGCTGTTTTTTTCCTGACATACTTAAGAAATGAATAGATCCTGGACATCTAAATACTTTAAATCTCAATACCATTTCTCCCTAAATAAACTATAGCCAAATATTGCCATATATATATATATATATATATATATATATATATATATATATATGGCAATAAATTCAGTTACATGATTCATAACACGTGTATAAATGAGGGTAAAATTCAAATGACAACAATTGTTTGAAACCTTCTATGAGTTTGGTCAAAGATGCATACATAGTACTTCTTTGTTAGATGGTATATTATCCATTACTTAGAACATTTTCAAATAGAGAATTAAATGGAGTATAAGAGTCCACAAAATATAAAACCAAAAGCATACTAGCATTTACTATTTTGCCTCAACTCAGCAGAATATATTCAATTGACCCTCATAATCAAACATGATAGCCCAACCTCCTTGTGGCTCTGTGAACAAAAGCCACCTGCCATTTAATACTCTACTGACAATGGACAACTAATGAGTATTTTAGAACAAAAATTGTCTCTAATAATTGACCACGGACATATGCTTTTTTCTATGTTTCTACTTGCTTCTATTAAAATTCTTCATTGTCAATTACAGAGGAGGAGCAAGGCAGCGCAGGCCTCCAGAAAAGATGCTCTACCTGAGATCTCCAGTTAAGAGCAAGGACAGCTGACAAAATGGAGAGTCACAGGTACGTGTGAGAGCAGGGTGGAGAGAAGCTGCCCCTGGAAACGTTAGGAAGCAAATGCTTAGCTGACATTGCAGTACCAGGAAACATACATGAATTCCCCCTACCCCCTTAGCTTTTCATCTTTTATTGTAAGTATCAAATTAGCAAGTGTGTTAGCGCCCTGCCATGCTTCTGGGAAGGGGCAATGATTTCTTCTCCTTTCACTCATATCCCTGGTTGACAGTTCCCTAGGGGGACAGTAGAAATGAATTCAGACGGAGGCGGAGGCAAGTCAGCTCATTAGCAGCTGCCTTCACAGCACTTCACCTTCAGCCCACAGATGGAGATAAAGGCCATTCTGAGGCAGCTTAACACAGCGCCGAGTAAGTGGGGATTCTGTAAAGTGTTGTTTCCCTGGAAACCGAGTGCAACAAATACCCTGTTGTCATCAGTTCAGGATGCGTGTAGTTCACACACAAATGCCGGGTTTGTGGAGAAATTTGCACAGTGGATGCTTGTGTTAGAGATACACGTAAGGGAGAGGCCTTAGGGACCATCAATCAGTTCCTTTATGGAGCGTTGAACTCTCTTTGAAAGATAGCATGCCGAAAGGTCTGACGGACATTACTGCTATATGATGTATGTGTGATACAGATTTCCTGTGTGAAATGCAGTATTCCCCTATGCAATTTACAAAGAGGTATCGATATTAATTGAATTAGATCTTGTTTTAACATAGAGGCCAATCTTGTTAATTTAAATCCCCAGATCCATACTTGTGGGAGCCTGGTAGTGGAATTTTATCTTATTAATAGTTTAATTTCATCCATACTTATTGAACTCAAAATACAAGTAAAAAAGGAGACACTGCTTTCCACAGTGGTTTTATTTAAGTATAGTCAACTCTCCATATATGCAGGTCCTCCATCTGCACATTAATCCAATTGCAGATTTAAAATATTTGGAAAAATTGTATTTTTAATGACTATGTATACATTTTTCCTTAAACAACACAGAACAATAACTACTCACAAAGCATTCGTGTTGTGTTAGATGTCATAAATAATGTAGAGGTGATTTATACTATACAGTAGGATGTACATGGTGTAGGTGCTGTTACTATACCAATTTATATGAGAGACTTGGCCATCCACAGATTTTAGTATCCGCAGGTGTTTGTGGAATCAATACCCCATGAATTGGTTCCTGGGGGCAATTGTATATGAGGGGGAAAATGTATGCACCAGATTAAGAAGTATTTGACTTTAAATTGTATGTGTTTCTATCATTCTGTATATCTTACTTGTCTATGTAAAAAATAGCTTTCAATAGTTCCTAGTCCCCAATTTTGAGTTCTAGTTATTGCATCAGATAATAACCCAGTTCAATTAAGATACCAGGAGCATTCCTGAGAAAGGAATTCAAAGGAGGATTGCTAAAGTAGAACCATTTATAAAAGATGAGTTGTCTACACAAAATATATCTTAGAGAATTATTTAACAGTATCAAATTAAGTGGATCTCTTAGTACATCACAGTATCAACAGTGAGCTAGAAATTGGCTCAGCATGATGACTGAGTTCTTAATTGTTTGACATATTTTTAACGCATACTTCAATGTTGCTGAGTCAATATTTTGGTATTTATTAAAACTGTCAGTGACACCATAGATAAGCGGTCTTGACACTGTTTGTGTAGTTACAATTAATCCCCTCTCTATTTCCTACTTGAACCTTTACTCATTTTGAGTGACACAGTCTTTATTAAATATGTCCTAAAACTATGAGGTCCAAGGGAGGTATTATCCTGAAGTTGCACAATGAAAAACGGGGTTATCAAGTACCTCAGTCATTTATCTGCACTCACACAGTGAGCTATTAATAGAGACAGGTCTTTGAATTTTCCTTCTTACCATTTAATCACCAGTTTATGATAGGCTACAATTCAACTCTACCTAATTAGTCTGTATAACCATAATGGTTGATTAGGTAATACGGACACATGTTCTTATTTAACTGTAATTTGATCTACTTAGGTTTGAAATATGGTTTTTCTCAGTCTAGACTGTCAGGAGAATGAAACTCTTCCTTTTTATTTCTTGCATATTAAATGTCCCCTTGACTCTGGCATTACTGCATCATAGCAGAGTCTGGTCTATGGAATTCCTGTGCAAGCTCAAGTCTTCATTTTTAGCTGTTAGTCATACAGTTCTAAACATATTACAAAAATGCTGAAGTTGGATGTTTTTATTCCACTCTGTGTTACTAATGGGATTTTACAAAATAGCATGACCTCTAATCATATTAATATTTAATCAGGCAATAAACATGCCTTGCTGTGAAGCTCAAAGGCAACAGAATTCTCTCCACTGATAATTTTTCTATTAAATTTACAAGGATTTATTTTGCTTTATCTTCTTATTGTAAAATTGGGGTAAATGTCTCAGTGCAGTTCCTTTTAAGTGCCCTAAGGGCTTCTTCTTAACTTGCCTACCTAAGTGAAGTGTCCCAAATTGAAATTGAACATATTTTCCCAAGACTTTGTCTTTATAGAAATGACCTCAAAAAATATGAACCTATTATGTAAAAGTTTTGAAATAAGAGGAAGAAGGAAATTTTTAAATTTAAGTACTAGCGTTATAACATATTGAGAAAATATTTTAGAAGTTTGTCAAGGAAAAAAATTGATGATTTCTTATGTAATAGTAGGAAAAGTGACCCAAATTGAAACCAATGCATTTAGTTTGTGCTTTGATATTTATCCCAGACGAAGATAAGACAAGGACAAAGTTAAAAAGTCCCCACATTATTACCTCTTTCTGGGTACACAAAAAACATTGGCCAGATCACCTCACACTCTCTGAAGTCATAAGGGTCTACTACGGGCTGAATTTTGGTTAACAGCTTGCGAGTAGAGGTGTCAAAATTTGCCTCCACTTCTTTTTCCTAAAATCGTCCTGCAGCGTCCTCCAGACTTCTCTTCCTTCTCTATTGACCCTTGAAAGTCACTTGTCCCAGATGGTGTAGCTGTGAGATAGAAGCACGGGACTCTGCAGCTTGGAAAATGTTGTCTTCTACTATTAGTACTGATAAGACACAGCAAACCTTCTTGAGTTTCTTAAAATTGACTCATAGATAGAGTCTAGCAGTCATTGTGATATCAGTTAATACGTAATTTTTAAGTTGTTTTTTGGAGATGATCTAAATGGTACATTTGTGATGGCAGAACTCATTTTCTTTCATTGACTAGCCTTCTTATTTTTGTGTTTGACTTTGTCCTTCATGTGATTAGAAAGTTGAATTTATGGCTAAACTCGTTTCAGTATCAGAGAAGTGTATGTGTGTGTGTGTCTGAGTGTGCGTGTGTGAGTTTTACCAAAGTGAAGTAAAGGAGAGGAGTGGTCTTCTCACCCCAGACCTCTGTGTGGCAGTGGTGTTATTGTCATGGAGGAAACGGGTCTCCGAAGCACAAAGAGCTTGGGGACTCACCCAGGGTTGCACCATGCTGGTCAGAATGCCCCAGTCACCAGAGACTCAGGAAGCCACGCTGATCCTCAGGAGCTTCTGTATCGCTGGATCTTGGACTTGACCAGGCTTGATCAGGGAGAGTGACATGACTGAGCTGCCTTGTGTTTAACATGATTTGTTACGAATAGCACCTGTGTTTCTGGCAAGTTTCCTTTTCATTAATAGAGGAATTCGGGTACTATTGTTTAGCATGCGGTTTTAATACAATACACCCCCAGAGATTAGTTCCGGAGTGATTTTGATCAAAACTTTGGATTCTCTTTCCTTTGGTTTGTGTGGTGTCTCCTGGTTCACTTCTTTAAGACAGACTAAGAAACTGACAGGACAATTACTGTCTATTCCAAGATAACTGCCCTCCCATGTGGAAGTTGTTTATTTCTTTGATTCAGTCTAGCTATGATATTCTTTTTGTCTATCTCAACTTATTAGTTTTCAAAATGAGTGAATATGAGTATAATTGGATCTTTGCTATCTCTTGGTCAAATTCTAACTTACATTATTCATTTGAGGGAGTCAGGAGAAGGTCTCTCTATTTCATTAAGAATTTAGGCAAGGGGTTCAGAATGAATGACCTAGAAAGTACAAATGTTCCTGCAGATTTATTAAGTTCCAAACAAATGCAGAGTACAAGAGTAATTGCCAACATTTGCGCTCTTAACTCAATTTCCTACAGAAAGAACAGCTAAAAAAAAACTATTAAAAATCCATTACCTGTTGTTTAAGAAGCAAAATAGCATTTTTCAGAGGCTTCTTATCAAGAAATTGGATGCAACAGGATGATGTACAATGGGGGCGAGGGTTAGGCTGGCATCGACATTTTGCTTTCTCACTTAAATGATTAAACCTTTGTTAAATTAGATCAAGGAATTTAATTTCTTTTCAAGCCTTTATGAATTTTCTCTAATACAGAAGTGATCTGAGACAGAACACTCACGAAAATTAAACAGAGACAATTTAAAATAAAATCTGCATTGCACCCTGTGGAGGGCACTCATGGACCATCAAACACACAGCCGAGCGTTTCTTAGCCAAATCTCTCAGTATCATTTTCAAGGCAAATTCTGACTTGTGTGCTGTACATTAGCAGTGTATTTATGAAGCGATACTTGAGTGGCAGAGCTAAGACTAAAACGGAGGCAACTGCTCTTTCTTCGGGTCTTGTAAGCATTTTTATCTTTTTAGAATGGAATCATAGTTTTCTTTCTTAGGTAAGATCAGTAGGTATACTTTTTAATCTACATCCGACATGAGCAAAATTAAACCCACAGAGGAAAAATCAATAGTGAAGCTGCCACTTTTTAACATGGGTCAAGTTGCATATGACAGAGACAAGAAGGGCTTCGGCCAGTGCACTGTCTTTCAGAGTAGCCAGAGATTAGCTGTCTCTGGAGTGAGCCGGTGGGGAGGCTGTCGGGTCTTTCACTGTGGCACCAGGGGAGGAAGATCGTCTCCCGTCCAGGGAGGCAAACGAGCAGAATTCACGGTCAGCATGAGCACAGCCAGCCCAAGTCTGAAGCCTTTCAAACCTGAGTCATGAAGATGACAAGGGGTGTCTTTGGACAAAGTTTGAGATCTCCCTCAAAGGAAAGATGAGTCTCTCTCTCTGCTAGCATTAAGCAAAACAATAAGTTTGATATCTGAATTTTTTTTAGGCTGTTTAGGTAATTATACAATCTAAATAAAGAATGAAAATGCGTACTAGGAATAACAGTTTAAAAGCACTCCACAAAATGAGTGCCCTGAAGCTTTATACCATTTCTGAGCAGATTGCCCACATTTAAATCCCTCCTTTAAACAACCGTCATACCTAAGACACAATATGACCAACAAAAGGAGCAAAATTTTCTTCAGGAAGGCAAAGAACAGAAAACGACTGCAGATCGAGGGTCTTGCGCCTTTAGAACATGGCTCTAAAGACAAAGGGAAACATAATGCAAGGATATAGCATATAAACACAACCAAAGGCCTAAGTGTTTGTTTGATTTCACTAATATACACATATGCACATACAAGTACAAGTTCAAGGAGGAATTTATCTGTGAGGATTAAGAGGAATTGGTGTTTAGGTGGAGGGATTGAGAGAAAGGAAACTAGGCATTTATGAAAACATTTTTAATATTATGCATAAATAAATAAAACTGACATCATTGCTCACTGAAATGCCACCAAATTGATAAAGAAAGAGGAGACTGGACAGCATGCAAGCTGAGGATATTTTCTACAAATATCTGCAAACTTCAGAAGTCAATGAGGTTCTCTTCTATTAGACTCTCCAATGTCAGCGTGATTTCCTAGGAGCTCTAATTTAAGAAAATATGAATGAGATTATTTTTGTACTTTGTATTTCTGTATTCTCCTAGTTCTAAAAATCAACCAAGATTTAATATTTTTTGAACTGGGAAAGAAAGGTGTCCTTAGGGATTCCATCAAACCAGAAGTCTGAATCTAGCTATCCTGACAAATGGAACTGCTTCATACAGAATGAATGGCCACTCTCTCGTACCTACTTGTTTTATCTGGGTGATACATTCTAATACCTCAAATATACATAGCATATAATGTACATATATAAAAGGAACACGTGAATCAAAACCTTATCATTTATTTCATTAGAAATACTATGTTGATGAAAACTTGAAAAATGAACAGGAAAGTCTGATCACTCAGGAGTGTTACTAAAGGAATTTGATAAATAAAAGTTCAAGGGGTAAGTGACTGATGAAGTATTGCTTTTTTATTATGTTTTTAGGGAGAAGATTAAAGTACACTAAATTTCTTGATTGCTTAAATTGCTATCACAAAAATAGCCACTATGAATTTTTGTTAAAATTTCTAAAAATTATGTGGAACTGAAATGGGACATTTTAAGATTTTTTCTGTTTTTATTTTTATTATTTATTTAGTTATTTATTTATGTTTTATTTTTTCTATTTTTAATAGTGTCCCAGTAAAGTTAAAAATTTGCCATCAAGGGGTTTGGGGATTTAGTTCAAGTAGTAGAGCGCTTGCTCAGCAAGCCCAAGGCCCTGAGTTCGAACCCCAACACCCCCCGAAAAAATTTGCAATCGAAAGCCAATGTTATCCTTATAGGACACAGTGTTACAAAACACCTGAAATGCTTGTCTTAGTTGCCAGAACCCACTTACTGAGATGCTGGAGTCTGAATGGAAGAACTGAATGGAATGAACATCTCTGCCCCGAACGACGTGCACCCGTGTGCAGCTCTGATGAACTGCGCCTCACTTCCTGGATGATAGTGGCAGATACGCCTCCCCGAAACACTGAGACAAAAACCCAGACAGGAGAGTCACTTGTCATACCAAATCCTGCCCTGGAGAGGAAGAAAGGCGCATCCAGTGAGGTTGCTATTTTCTGCATTCCGTTCAGAAAAGGTGTACGCAGCACACGCATTTTCGTACACTTGTAGGGACTCATCATTTTATATTCTAAGTTTTTCAGAGAAAGATATTTTCTAGAATTTTACAAGAACTTAAATGTTTGTCTCAGGGATTTTAAAGTTTGATTTCACTTCGTGCTGCTTACACATTAGTTGAGACACACTTTTTTTTCCCATTCCCCTCCCCTTACTCCCTCCTCCCTCCCTATTTACAAAAGATTTGTTTCCATTTTTTCCTTCCATTTCTTATTTCTCTTGTCCCTCTGTTCCTTTCCCTCTCCCTTGTTCCCTTTCCCATTTGGGCATTTTCTTCCCTTTCCCAATATAGTACATTTTAGTCTTCATTTACACTTCAGTTTCTCACGCCAGAGAAACTATTTTTAAGGGAAGCTTAATTCAGTCCATTTTCATCAGGGACTGACTTGCATCTGTAATCCTTTCCCAAGGTCCGCTGCTCATTTTAGGCTGCCTTGGACCACTCCAGTTAATGATACTTGCCAAATGAATATTTTTTCACACTAAAATAATGTGTTAGGCACACCACCAAGTCATCTATAATGGTGCCCCTGCCATATATCAATAATAGAGCTTTCCGTAGTTTTTGAATTGAGAAGCTAATTGGAAAATCTTCCATTTTAAAATATGGCTTAGTTGTATTTTAGAAATTACTGTACGTTTATGTATTTTTCTGTGTGGTGCTTAGCATCCAACCAATGAGCTCGTATATAGCAGGCAAGTGCTCGGCCACTGAAAGTTAAGCCTTGTTCCCAAAGGCTTGGAACTTCCTGCTTCCAAATTAAAAAATTAATTCTAATAATAGACACAAAATGACCAAAGCAAGCTGAATTCCGTATCTTAGTGTAGCTCTAACATTTATGTATTTTATCTAGATCACTCAAACACTATACTGTTTATTTAAAAATATAATTCCACAGGTATATACATATTTACATACATATATACATGCATGTATCTACATACATACATAGACCACCAAATAATGTATACACACTGCAGCAGTTTGCCATACTAATAATTGTCAGGAAGCTAATGGCCACCACTTTGAGCACCTCTTGTAATTTTAGAGGCCAAAGGCGACTTGTATTAATCTCATGATTTAATATGGAAGAAACTTAGTATTAAAATATTTATACAAGTATTTCTTTTCCTGTTCTTTTCATGTTCCAGGATAGAACATTTATATGTAGCTTTCATGTTTCCTTTAAATTCATCTTGGCTCTGATAGCCTTTTAGGTTTCTCTATTTTGGGGTTTTCCTTGAAATATTTAGGGAGTCAAGTATTTTTGGAATGTCTATGAATTGAATTTGTCCTTTTTTTTCTCATTATGAGATGGGTTATTGATGTCTGGGAGATATCTCAGAGGCAAAATGTCATTTTATCACATTATGTCAGAAGTACATGTTGTCAACATTCTATCACTTTTGATTTTAAAGGTACCCCTCTGAGTGAAGTAATATTTCTTAGGTTTCTCCATTATAAATGTATTTTTTCCCATCTTCTTCACACTGTACACATATGAAGGAAACCTCTCAGTGCAATTCATAATTAAAAACTCAAGTTGGCAAAACCATAAGTGTAAATAAGGACAAAGAGGTATAATAGATATTATGTAAAAAAAAAAAAGACAGGATTCAAAAGAGAGGAGAAACCACATCTTCCAATACATGTTCTTGGTAAAAATAAAAAAATAAAATAAAATAAAATATCGCCTTCCATCAAAAAGAGAGGAAAACTAGATAAAGAGAAGGAGAAAATAAGGAAGGGAAAAAGAAAAGAAAGAAAAAAGGGAAAAAATGTAAATAAACCTGCTACAAATAGGGAAGGGTGGGGGAATGGAAAGAAAGGGAGGGGAAGAAGGGAACCAAAATATATCATGTACAGGTGCAAAATAACCATGTTGAATATGATCGTTATGTATACAATGTACCAATACATGTTCTTGGTAAAAAAAAAAAAAGAAAAAAGAAAAAATTCAAGAGTTATACTTGCCTCTTTGAAGAAGTATCATGTAAATTACTTGAGATTCTTCAGAAGAGATTTGTCTATTTTCTTTCAATTATTTGCTTACTTAGATATTTGTATAGATGCTGGTTGATCCATATTTATTACATCTTTTGTGTTATATTCCTATTCTATTTTGTAGCTAAAATTATTCTCTTTGCCAAGTTGGAGGTGGTCGTTTGGGTCCTGTTCGGCTTTAACTGTCCTCTGCCCCACTGTTACTTTTCTAATCTTTGATCTTCCTGTAGTTTTGATTATTGGCTTCAAATGGTAACCTTCAAATGAGGTTGGTCCTTTGACCAAGACCATAACATTTGAGAACATGTTCGAAATGTAGGTGGTCCCCCCCCCGAAGCGGAATTTCTGCATATGGTACTTAGCAGTCTATCTTCCAGTGAGCTTGAATAGTGCTCTGATGCGTGGGAAAATTTGAGTACTGGCGCCCTAAACATCGTGAGAAGAAAGGAGGGACATATTTGTTTTGTTTCAACAGCAATTAATTGAAGAATAAAATAAGTTATTGATTCATTCATAGGCACTCAGTAAATATGTTACATTCTGGAAAATGTGCTGATTTCTTAGTTGGAAGCCATTTATATGATCGATCATCTGGGTTCATCCCTTTGAAGAAATGTCTTTTGCAATTTTAAATTAACTTTCTGGTAATCTTATAGAAAGAGCTTTTTGAAACCCATTTCTGTTTATTTTAAATTTTCTAAAATTTCAATATCATTCTAAGTATCATCCAAATTTGAAATTCTCTTAATATTGAATATCATTCAAGTCTTTTTTGTGGGATTTTATTTCTCTTTTGTATTTTTGCTGTGGGAACAAAATTAATAAAATACAGTACCTGTAAAACCCCACTGAATAAAGTGGTCTGACATTCTCTAAAAGTTAGCATTAATCTGCAACTATTCATTACAAACTACTATGAATAGTTATAAGAAGCATAATAAACTATCATTTTTATCATTATTAATTCAAAACATCTTATTGGCTTTGTAAGTATATGTGGATAATTAGTTTCACACTAAAGCAAATTAATTATCACTAGAAAAAGGTTGAATTTAATTCAGTTTTGGAATAAATGTTGAAGAAAACTACCAACTTCAGTGAAAGTTTTCCATTCTGAGTCACACAAAACTCATGGTCTTATTTACTCTTAGATTACTTTTTCTGATATTGATCTCAATTATATATAATATTATGTTTTGAATTAATAATTACTATATATGTAAAATATTTTCACTGAAGTCTTCATAAATTTTCAGATTTTAAAATATTAACCTATACATATGGCAGAATAATTTATAATTATATTGAATTTAACTCAAAAAGCTTACTATTCTTTCCCATTCTGAGAAGAGCTTCAAATATGTGTTAAATTGCCACAGAACCTAAAATACTATTAAGTATGTGTGTGTTAAAATGTGATTTTCTGAAGCATTTAATTGATCCTCTTACCTCTAATTTTTACATTACACTTCTCACATGTACCATGCTACATTGTAGAGTAAAACAATGGTTTCATAAGAAATTTACATTTGTACAAAGTAAATTATTAGTGGCGTTAACTTATGTGTCTTACATTAGTAATATGTGCCTTGAGTAGTTTGGGGGTATACACATTTAATGAAGTAAAATTATAATATTTACTTAAAAAATGTATCATTGAATTGAACTTCGTTATATATAAAATCTGTAAACCTTATGTCATCTAAAAAGGATCTTAACATTGACCAGGTCTGTTTCTTATCATCTGAGTCACACCCTGTGACCTCAGTATTCTACACAGAGGTATAGCTGTCACTACCAAGCTATACTTTTCCACATTTCTGTTTCCACCTTTAGGTTAGATGATATCTGGGTGCCAAAGTAATGTATCAGACATTGTACAAGCTGACTCACACCATCCACTTCTTGGCAAAGATACACGTATTGCTAACAACAGCATTTCTTTGGAAAGCTCGAAGCATTGATGCATTCCTATTTCTATTTTAACCAAACTCTAAATCAAAGCAATATGATCAGCCTTTAACACAGCTTGACAATAAATCCTGGGACATTTTTAAGTGAAAATTGGAGGGTCGATTTTGTTCCTTCGTAATTTTTCTTATTACTTTTTCCTTAACACCTACAATTATTGCAGTTGCCTTCCTTGTGATCACGTGCTTACGTTTTGGTCTTCTTTTGTATGTATGATTCAAAATATGTTAATTCTGTTAGTATGTTAGGAACTTGTGTTAGTTTTCCTTTGCTCTAACAAAGTGCCTGGGTTTGTATAATCTGTAAAGGGAAGGTTTTTCTTTAGCTCACTGTTTTGGAAGCTAAAAGTAGAAGCAGCAATAGTGTCACCAGTGCTTGTGAAGTATCCCTGGGAATAATGGCAGATGGCATCCTGGCAGGAGAGCGTACGAGAGACAGAGCTCACAAGAAAGACAGGAGACCAGAGAGTGCCTCGTGAGGAGTTTGTTCTTTCCTAGGAACTCAGTCTTGCAGAACTAACTGTGATCCCACGAGAACTACCTAATCCCTTTTGAGAGCTCCTGGGAGTCATGTTGTCAGTGAGCCGATCAGCTTGCACTAGGCCTCCCTTCCTGAAGGATCCACTAACACAGCCATGCTGGGGACCAAGCGCCCAGTGAATATTAGGGAAACACATTCAAATCATACCAGTATTATATGTTTTGCTCTTGGCCCCCAAGATTATGTCTGTCTCACGGTGCAAATGGATTCATTCCATGCCTAATAGTCCCAAAGTTTTAACTCATTCTAGCATCACTCAAATCTCCAAATCCAAACTTTCATCTGAAACTCAAGACCAAGTTGTTCAGCCCTAATCCCATAAAAAAATGAATACTAAGGCACCTCTAAGAAATAATGACAGTATAGGGACAGGATAAGGATGTTTATCCCGAAAGAAACAGGGGTGCTTAAGGGAACAACTGGACCAAAGAAAGACCAGACCCCAGCTGGGAGACCTTAAGTCCATACTGGTATCCCGAGTGCTGTTATGTATGAGGGATTCCAGGGTCCCAGTCAGCCCTGCCTGGGACTCTTCTCAGCACAGTTTTGCAGCTGCTGTGTCAGACTGCACAGTGCAGCTTTCTCAGATGGGTGTTGCATACTGCTGGTTGCTCAACTTTTCTGCAGATAGGCTGTCTCCATGCCCATGGTTCTGCGAGGCATATGCCTAGCGGAAGTCTTTGCTTTGCCTCTACACATGTGGCAGATCTCTGCCTAGTTTTCTGGGCTTCTTACCGAAATCTGAGTGGAAGCTTCTCTGACCTCATACCACTCACATTCTTCATGCCTGTAGACTCAGCATCACGTGAATGGCAGCCAGCAAGTGTGCTTCTGCTGAGTGCAATGTCTCCGCCTGACTGAACAGATAGAATGACCGGAGAGTCCCCCAGGGGCCCTCAGAGAGTAGAATCCCAAGGTGACCCTGGGCAGCATGCCCAAGGAAAACCATCTTTTCAGTCCCCGAGATAAATTGGCTTTTCTAGGTTTTTTGGTCCATTATGAAGAAGGCAGCTGGGGCTGGGGATTTAGCTCAGCAGTTAGAGTGCTTGCCTCAGAAGCACAAGGCCCTGAGTTCAATCCCCAGCACAAAAAAACAAAACAAACAAACAAACAAAAAAAAAAACAAAAAGAGAGAGAGAAGGCAGTCTTAAAGATTGCTTAGTATTTAAATGACTTCTAGGTCTCTTACATAAAACAAGGAACTCTCTTTTATCATGCCAACCTTTTATCATCTTGAAAACACTCTCATTTTGTTTTCTTGAACACTGAACACATTTTTTTTTTTTTAAATCTTTGCTTGGCTAGGCTGCAGATTTTCCAAATCTTTCCACTGTTTCTTTTTCCCCCAAAATTGAACTGAAAGCAGCCAAACCTGAAAGAAGCCATAAACAAAGCAGAGAAGTCGTTGTTTAGAAATACTTTTTACCAGTTACCCTGGGCCATGACTTTTATGTCAGCCTTCCACAAAGCTCTAGAGTTTGGATAAAGTTCCTTGCATTGGAGTAATAAGAATGACCTCTATTCCAGTATCCATTTGGTTCCACATTTCCAACTGAGACAAATTCTCTAGTCTTCTTGTATTCTGAGCCCTCATCAAAGCTGCCCATAATGTTCTTTTTTGCAGCATTGTAGGCTTTTTCTCACCCATTCCTCTCAACTTTTTCAACCCTTTCCCAGGACCTACTTACAAAACTTTTCCCTCATCCAGCCATAGTTATAGCAACAACCTTCTCTCAGTACATGTGTTTTTTGGTATTAGTTTTCCATTGCTATAACAAAATACCTGAGGCTAGGTACTTTATAAAGAAAAGGAGATTACTTAGAATAGCTTTGCCGATTTAAAGTCTCTCAGATTGGGTTCCCTATAGGTTCAGCTTCCTGTAAGGGCCCAAGGCTGGATGACACTAGGACAGGAACATGCATGTGTGTGAGCATGTGTGCGTGTGTGTGTGTGTGCACGTGCATGCGAAAGAGAGAGAGAGAGAGATCACGTGGCAAGACTGAAAGTCAGAGAGACTAAAGAGGAGCCAGTCTGACTGTCTGACAATAATTCAGTTGTGAGAACCAGCTGGGTACCTGTAAGAATTATGTTAATTCCTTTCCAACGTCATGACTCTAGTGATATAATAACTTCCTGCTAGACCCCATTTCTTAAAGATTTCAACCACTTCTTAACATCGCCATGCTGAGGACCAAATGTCCTACACTGTACCCTTGGGGTAACAAAATTAAACCACATCCAAGGCATAGAATTTAATTTAAAAATATGAAAATACAAAAAAAGAAACTTTTCATGTGAATATTTTCTCCAACACTTAGAAGATTGAAATATGAAAGGTCCATCACACATTTTCTTTCTTTTCTATTTAGCAAAATTTTATAATCGAGGAAAAACCACAAGTAGACCTCGTTATAAAACATTTTCTATATTTCAGAAAAATGTGGTCTGTTCCAATCTTTTTGAGCTCATAGTGTATGACTCATTTTAAAATGCATGATAATTATTTTAAAACAGGCAATTTCATAAATCATGACAATGTAATAACCTTGTAAAGAATATAATACATTATAACCACCTGTTAAATACTGTATCATTTAAAATAGATTATGTTTAAATGATCTCTGCAGTAATTAGAAATAATTTTTAGTATAAAAACAAGCATTAATGAGTTTAGAATACCAATTATTTGTGAAAGGACATTTAGTAGTTCCATTCACTGGTGTGAAATTGACATGATAGTTAATAATAAGTTCAAATTATTAAGTGCCTAGAATAAAACAATGGCATTTGTTCCTAGGAAGTACTGCTTAATCTATTGAATAACATTTAAAGAAGTGAATTACATTTTTTGGTTGTTCTTGTTGTTTCAAAAGACAAGTTCTTACTATGTAGCTCAGACTTGCTATGAACTTGTGATCCTCCTGCCTCCTGAGTGCTGGGGCGACAGGCATGTATCACCATATTCAGTTTAACTTTGTCCTTGGTTTTTGGATGCCTACATACTCACAAATTAACCACATATAGTTCAAAATTGCTAGAAAAATGAAGCTTGATTTTTTGTGTTAAATTATTTGTATTAAATTTCTAATAATCACAGTTTGAAGATGCATGTATTGAAATACCAACCCAACAAACTCAAATGGGAAAATTCATATAAAAGTAATAAACTGTCACTTTGGAGGAAAAGTAATAAGTAGAAAATATATAACATTCTACAAACATAAGAAAACATTGACAATTGAAATATACTTGAAAATGTTGATAGTGTTGATAAGTGTTAAGGTCCCTTTGTTTAATAGTAAAAAGTACTGGTTGTGCAGGAAAGTAAAAATTATAGAATTATCAGGCATGTCAAGTTATATAGTTAAAATGTAAAATTTATTAAATATTTTCAAATTTTACAAGTGTAAATAAACTATATAAAATAGAAACATTATAATCAAAAAGGAGTATTATTATTTCCTAGAAAGTAAAACTAAAAATATAGTTGAAAATATTTCTCTGGAGCTTTGTAAAAGTGAAAGGAAATAATATTTCCATTCATTTTCACATTTTGGGGGAGGACTATATTGTGTTTGTGCCATCTGCCTACATTTTTTAAATTATCATACAAAGTATTGGACATGTTTTACATGCATTTGCATAAATATATGCAAGTACTCATAATGCACTTTGAACCTTTAAGTTTAGCTCCTCTTTCTGCATTCAGTCCTGTCTGATTATTTGTGATTCTCATGGTCCTGATTACTGTGGAGACCCTGGGAAGCCACCATACTTCTCACTGGGTGCTGTTCCCTCTGCATGAAGAATTAACTTAAGTGTTCCCTTTGGTGTAAGCCTGCTGCTGACACTTATTTCAGTTTTTTTCTTGTGAAATACATGTGTTTCGGGTTTTTTTAAATTGATTTTAACTAGGTATATGATGTTCAGGTGTCATTTTTTGAAGATTTCTTTTTTTCCAGTGGTCATTTGGCTTTTTTCTTGCTTCCCATTTTCTTTTAAAATATACATTCCTGTCATCCCTCCCCTTCTTCAGGGTTTTTATTTTTGAGAACTTAGATGTCAATTGTATTATAATTTACAGATTTTTTTGGGAGGGTGTTGGGGATCAAACTCAGGGCCTTGAACTTGCTAGGCAAGCACTTTGCCACTGAGCTAAATCCCCAACCCCATACAATTTACAGTTTTAATTTTCAGGTAATATGTAGTTTTGCTCTGGAAGCTTTTAATATATTTTATTTGGCTTTTGTTTTCAGCAGTAATATGTAGGTTAGGCCCAACTGACATTTTAGTCATATTTATTTGTTTGAAATTTTAATTTCTTGTTAAAATTGTGGCTGGATATCTTTTATCAGTTTTGAGTCTTTGCCATTTTCTCTTCGATATGCTTCTCCAGCATTTATTCTTTTCTTTTTTTGTAATTTCAGTTACTTTCCAGGTATCGCATATGATTTCTTTTTCTGTTTTTATCCTTTATGAGGAGAGTTTTGTTCACTGTGCTGCAAGTCTACCCTTCCTCTAAACTATGTTAAATCTATTAAAACAACTATGAATTTTAAACGTTTACTCATTTTATTTTTCCATTACATTCTCTTTGAACTTTCCATTTCTCTGTCGAAATTTAGCATGGTATTTTTTTTTTATTTTCTTATACTTTACTCATCTAGTTAATTTTATAAAAACTGTTTAAATATGTGGATTCCTACAGATCTTTTTATATGGCTTTTAGACAGGTATTTCATATGCAAAATTATATAGTTTTATATACTGAATTATGGTATTTTCTACAATAAGTAAGTGTTCTTTTTTAATCTGGCAGTTAGAGGGAGAGTATACAAGCAGATACTTATTGGGACCCTACTTCTTGAATTTACAGATCAAACACTGCTCAACTTATGCCTGGGGCTCATACCTTTATGCACAACTGAAAGTCTACCTTCATCCTGGGTAATTGTTAGCTCGAAATTTTATCATTCTAGCATTGTGAGTTTTCTAACATTTCTGTTCACTTTCTCCTGTCATTTATAGCTTTCGGATTAATGACTATTCTAACTTGGAGAACTAAGAACATTGAACTGGTGCCTGGGAATGTGGCTTTTTTCCTCACTGAGCTCTGTAGCTTTCAAAACTCTTGAATACTTTGATCTAGATGTTCAAATCGTGTTCATTTTTCTCTTTTTGTTCAGTTTTTGTAGTTTCCTCAGAAAGGTGGTTTTTGAAACAGAAATCTATACAGTGTTTTTGTACAGTTCCCTATTAACATGAAACATCTTTAAATAGATTAAAAAATAGCACCGTTCTTATTAATAGAAATGACAAATGGAAAGAAGAGTAACATATTGTAATAAATTGATGCTGATTAAGGTAAATTTTATTTATATGATCCATTAACAATTTTAAATTAGACATTAAAAAAAATTACTGGAATTATGTACAGCATTAGCGAGGACTTTAACTAATATATCTATCTATTTCTTGGTCACTGATCTTGGTACAGTAACTTATTATTGATTTCTGCTATCATCCACATAAATTGTATTTCATTAACATGTTAAGTATTGATTTTGCAAAGTTTTCAAGGTACATCATTTAGTAGGCAATCTGAGACAAAATAGTATTAAATGTCTTTTATTCTTTACTCAGTGTTATTAAAGCATTATTTTCAAACACATTATAGTTTTTAGCTTTGTTTTTTAATATTAAAATCAATTATAAAAAATTAAAAAAATACTTTTCACTGATTGTTTTTACTTTTCCATAACATTTCCTAAATGATTATATAAGTTTATCCTCCATGTCTTTTGACAATTTTAAAATGAAATTCCACAGAGGGAATATTCCATTTCACCTCAAAACTTACCAAGATAAAAAGCTTAATTGAAATGCACATTTTAATTTACTTTAGCATATTATGGAAGTCATTATACATTTCACAAGTTGTTTTAGGGCTAAGATCTAAAAAAAAAAATAGATGTGAAATCATATAACCAATTTATGACCATAATTGATTATGCAGAGAAAAATATTCAATAAGCATTAGTTGAGCTAGGAATTTTAAAGCTTTGAAATACTACTGGTGAAAAATATACGACTTTCTAAGCAAGAAATTCACTGTCAGAAGAAATAAATACATGTAAATAAATATATAATATGGTGTTATAAGTGCTGTAAAAGTTGCTATTCAAAGGATATTATGATAAATAAATACTAAATATCATGTTGCATCTCTATATCAAGTGATGACTTGTAAGTGTTTTGAGTCTGGTGGTCAAAGAAAACTCTTGGCATTTTGCAGAAAGAAATGAAACTGAAGGGTTACGTTTATTGAAATCAGATGATATCCTCCTATGACACAATAGGCAGTATTTTCTTCTATGTTTTTATCCTCTCCTTAGTAAATACTTTTAATTATAATTTGTGTTTTTATAACAACAAAATATATAACCTGAGTTTTGACTTATATCCATCTCTAGTAAGTAGTATGTCAGTACATCAGTACTGTTTTAGAAGAGCTCAGTTACATATGTCAGGAGAGTCCATGAGAACATGGCATTCTAGTATATATCCAGGTGAATTTATAAGCCTGTTAACATGAATAGTTTTAATACTAGTAATAAGAGTAATAACCACTGTTTTTTGCATTTTGACTTTAATTCATCGAAAATACGATCTATTCAAACAATGATGTGATATTGGCATTATTTTCTTAATACTATAGTTAAAACTGAAGGGATAGAGAAATTCATTATCTAAGAACTTAAGTAGTAGGGTGAGAAATTAATCTTAGATCTGTCTCTCTGAAGAAATATACAGTTTGAAACTTCAAGGAAAGATAATCAGTTGAATTTTGAACAAGCAACTGATTTTAGACATCCAGGTGAAGTAAAAAGAATACTGAAATCTTTTTCTGAGTCTTTTGGAAGGGATCGTTGTTACACATCATACGAAAGACAGGCAGACTGTGTTGGAGTCTGTGTTTGAGACCGCTGAGGTCAACTGTGTGTTAACAATAATTAAAAAGGAAAGCGGATAACCTGGAGTAACATGAAATTTTAATAAAGTAGTTGGAAGAAAATGAACAAAGAAAAGAGAAGAAATGAGTTTGAAAGATAGGAAAAGAATTAAAATCTGCTATGAAATGGACTCCAAAGAACAGCGTTCCAAATAAATGGGGCTAGTTAATCATGTCAGCACCGAAGAAAACCGAAACAAGGTGGTAAAGTGACCCGTAAGGGTCAGTTTTATTGGCTTCTATCTCCTCCAACCCCACAACTGAAAATAATCTTTCATTGCTAAAGAACTTCCAGATTTATATACGGTCGAATTTTTTTTGAAGTCAGAACAAAGATATCCTACAAAATCATCATAAATTGTTAATAATATTGTAGCTGAATATTACCATCCAGAACCGAATTGATAGACTTATAGTGGTTGGAGGAAACTGAATTTCTAGATGGATTTTAGCTAGTTAAAGAAATTTCTGAAAGTGTTTTGTTACTGATTTTATTCTTCATAGTCAAGACTTATTCAAGGCATTAAAATAATGAAAAAATCAATATGAACCTTGTCGAAAGGAATTTTGGTTGAATCAGAGGTGATACTTTAGTTGACTTATCCTGAACCCACATGCATCTACCTTCTTAAAGTTTCTGTGTGCGTGTGCTTTTGTTAGCCATAACTAACAATGAACATATGATGTTACTTAAACACATGTTTTGCCAATGCCCAACTTAATGGGACTCAAAAAATTTATAAAATTATTTTGAAATTTTCTCCTATTGCGTTTCAGACATCCACAGATGTGTTCAATAGACTGGGAAGTGTGAACAAAATCAAGTCAGCAAGGAAAAGCAGGGATATTGGAATATAAATTGTTCAGAAAGAGGTTGGAGACTCACAGAGTGATCAAGAGTCAGGTACCAATGGGCAGTGGTTCCGGGAGCAGAGTGAGTCCAGGTAAAATTTGTTTGGTAACTATGCTACAACAACGGCTTCAAAACACACAGGTAAGTACATTCCGGGAGAAATTACATTTCCATTCAGAGTGGAAGAAATTTTTCAATGCATTTTCTAATGTTTTCAAGTCATAGAGACATACACATCTCTTTTTCCCTATGGAGAATTGATGAATTTTAAAGAAAGACATTTTTCATATTGCAGTGAGGTCTGTTGAGTTAATGGAAACTTACATTTTTATTTCTAGATGCCAAGCTGATAGTGGAAAAAGTATGGTTTAACTTATTGTCATTCTCTGCTCTTTATTTTAGTTTTTTGTTTGTTAGTGTATGTGTGTAGTACCTGTTTTTACATTCCTTGTGAGAAGTTGGTACATGTATATAACACGTCTTCGTTACTTTTTTCATCCTCTTTCTCTTACCTCCCTCTCTCCTCTTCCACCCTTCCCTTGATCTCCTTCCTTTTTTTTTTTTGGTACATGTTTGGAATGTTCCACCATATTCTCTTGAATCCAGTACTCAAACTGCTTCACATATAGAACTTAATAGCTTATAGATGATGCATTATAACTATAAAGTATAAATCGAATGTCTGATACACATTCAATTGTTTAATCTGACCTTAGTTAGGTGCCTAGCGGTTTCTCATATTTTACAGTTCCTAAAACCAAGAGCCAAAAACCCTAAAAAACAAAACAAAACAAAACAAAACTTTGCCTAAAGCCAAGGGCGCTGCCTGAACCATTTTTCACCAGCCCTGCTGCAATCTGACACAAATTACAGAATACCTGAACTTTCCTGAATTAAGTAGAGGTAATTTTCTTTTCTGGTTTTGATTGTAAGGTACTGACTTCTTTCTATTATCAGTATGTTTGCCAAGATGGCCATTTATACTTTCCACTGATCTTGTTCTTTTTTGTCTTCAACACACTTTTCTTATAATTCTTTCATCTTCTGATATTTTGTACTGAAAAAGAAAAAAAAAAGTAAAAGAAATAAAAACTTTTTTGTATTATTGCCTACAAATTTCGATAGCCAACATTTTACTGCCTATATACTGAAAATAATTTTTCCATTTACCTGTGACACAATGTGATTTTCTGTTCTGTGGTAAAACATTACATACCACCAATAGCTCAATGATATATACTTTGTAGTTCATTACCATCTCTCTCCCTGAGAAATCCAGAAGTTTATCTATGCCTCACTGATTCACAGTAGACATGCCAATCCGCATAGTTTTTAAAAGAAAAAAAATTACAGAATTAAAAGCAACTGCATTTGTTTACATATGTACTACACTATGATCTTGTTTGTTACTTTATTGAATCAAAGCTTCTGTTAGCCCACAGAAGGCTGTCTTACTTGTTTAAAGAAGTTTCTAAAACCAAGTTCAGAATGTAATCTTTGTATCAAACAACTGGCCCTTTAAACCAACCTTATTCAAATCTGCAGTTTCTTCAGCAGAGAGCTGTTAAGTACACAAGAAGTTTTTTATACTTTATTGTAACCTTATTTTCAACTGTGTGCCCTTGATCCTGAGAGGAGCATGTGAGTGCATGACAACATAATGGTTATTACTAGAAGATACAATCACATTCCCCAACAATGAAGTTTTCTCTAGGTTTGTCCTTTGATGCGTGTAAGGACAAACATTATTATTAATGTTACTATGATTATCATGAGAAGAATTTTACTCAAGTGCAACCTACAAGAGTGATTTGCCTCCTCTATAATTTGCACAGCTGTGTCCATTATGGCTCCTTTTAAAGGACACAAGTACATTTAAAAAATTAAGTTCACGTATAATTCAAGGTGTTTGACCTGTGATCAACCAATCAAAAGTGCGGCATATGATATCTACTTATACATGTGTTGCAGAAATCATTTAAATTCTAGTACCACAGGGGACTTTCCAACGGGTTCAATGAAAGTTTATCGCGGATTATTGCCCATACAGAGTCACTGAAGTTGTAGGAGACTATCTCAGTGGCGTAGCTGAACATGTTTGACCCAACTTTTCAGGCATGTGAGAGAAAGTATATGCAATCTTCTGCACTCCGGTGGCTTCCAAAAAGCAGTGTAAGAGAAATCTATTAAAATCCCAGTTATCTTTGACATAACTTTTCAATGCAATATGTTTTTTTCTTTATATAAAACCATACTGAGAAAACTCTCCAAATCATTTTGAATTTTTTTCAAACTTAGCAAGATATTTATGTAGAATTCTGATTAGCATGTATATTCTGTATGTAAATTGTGTTAAAATCTCCTGTTCAGTGAATCAGCAATATTACTAAAATTGGTTAAATATTTTATAACAAAAGTTATAATGAAAATTGGAATCCATCTTTTTTATAATAATTAGACAGTTGGGACAAATTCCTGAATTAAGATATTTATGTAGAATTAGTACATTATATTCTGGATCTTAATAGTACATTATATTCTGTATTTTACCAAGTTGAAAGTTTATGCTTTTTTTCATATTTAAACCAGTATTTTTCAATAATGAAATTTTACTTTCCAATTATTTGGCAAATGTTGCCATGCTTTCTGTGAAATGTAGTATGTTTCTTAAATTATTGAATGTTTACTTGTTGTTTAAATTTCTACTCATTGCTTTCAATATTTAGTTTTTAATAATTATGAATAAATTAAGGTGGATCCTACTATATTTTCCTTGTTTTATTTAAATCTATCAAATGTCACATCTATTAAAATTTAAAATCTATTAAAATTAAACTTATTAAAATTATTTAAATTTATATCTATTGAAATTAAAATCACTCAATAGAATACCATGGAATTATGGAATCCCAATATGGAAAAACAAACAAACAAACAAACAAAACAAACAAAAGTCTAGTTTCCCTTCAAGGAAATTAGTACTTCATGCAATTTGAGGTCTAGATAATCAAGAAAGCTCACTAATCAGTAGATTAGAACAAGCTAAAATAGGAATCCTTTTAGTGCTGTCAATGCCAAATTAGCTCTATGAGGATCATAATAAAAGATACAGAAATTTATCAGTGGTAGGCTAATTACCTTTCTCAATGTGAGATGGCACAATTCTCATTTGAAACAATTAAGATTAAAACTGTTCATTTGTAAGTTCCTGTTTCTGCTCATATGTACTTTCTATATTTAAATGCACAATATCAATATTGGAAATTTTAGGAAAACTGCTATATATATGCATACATATAAGAAAATATGCATACAGGAATATACCTGTATATGTGGGAGAAACACATGTATGTATGGGAAACTGAAATTTAAGTGGGGAAAATACGTACTTATGAGAAGCTGAAACAAATTAGTAAGTAAGAGTATAAAGATTTTAATGTCATAACATCTTTAATTTTCAGTGAAGAAATGTCTTCAGGGACAAATTCATATGGTTTCAGTCCACCTTCCGTTTTGTAAAGCTCACTTTAGAAGGTTTGCTAATCCTAGTGAATGGTTTCCTGTTCTTAGCCTTTAAGCTTAAAAGTACAATTGAGAATCATTCACAACAGTCACATAATTTTCCCTGAAATGATTGCATTCAAAGAACAATCATAGAAGCCTAAGACTTGATGGTCAATAAGCATCATTAAAATGATACAGTTTCTTTCCTGCATCATTTGAGTTAATTTCAAAATTTGTTTGCACAAAAATCACTTCTGTAATTTTCCATAGTGCCAATGTTTTCTCTAATTCCAAAACAAAATCCTTGGTTGGTGTGTTTGTTACATTATGATTCTCTTTTCTTCCACATATGGTATTAAAAACAGCATGCATGATCCTTTATAAAGAAAATTGGAGTCCGAGATAAATCAAAACTAGAATTCCATCAGTCTTCACATGCACTTCAAAACAGTGATTGGATTTCTCCACTGAATCAGTTTCGGCACTTCAACTGTATCTGTGCAACTATTATGTATGAAAGCTAAAGATGCATTTTAAGTAAAAGCAGGATGTAATGCAATGGTACCAGCAACTAATATATCTTGAACCTTCCTGTTTCAGATAACAATTGAATGAACGTAGACAAAACTGAATGCTTTTCTAAAAGTGATTGCTTTCTTATATTCTTTCTTTTTCTCTCTTTTTTTGTCATCCTTGGCATAAGAAGCTGGTATGTTAATATTGCTTTACTACAAAGATGTACAGGTTTATTGTCTAGAAATTATGTATGCAGTTTCAGTTCATTTTCTAAAACATCTGTGTATGTGTGATATACAAAGAATTTATAGGTAGCCCTAATCCACCTCATGCAAACCCCACATAAAATTATTCTTTTCCCTCTCCACTTAACCTACTATTAATCTTATTAATGAGCTCAATCTTCAAATAACACAAAGTCCTTGGATAATGACAAAGGTCAAATCCTCTGTGAGCTGGGCATTTAAAAATATTTTTGAAAGGTCAGACTAATTTAAAACTCTAGGTTATTCCCCTTCAGCTGCTTCGATCCACAACAATTTGTACCACTGTTTGTCCTAGTGCACAGGACACTCTGTAATAAACACAATGGTGACAGTCATTGCCAGAGGTCAATACTGAAAATATTTTTAAAAATTCTATTAATAAAGTTTACTATATATGATTTTGACAAATGCTGACAGGCAGTACTTTGCTTGTGGAACACCTAGTACTTTTGCATGACAATTTTTATTCTTGTGATAATTTGAATTCCCCCACCAAAATATTATTGCTAAGAGTGCAACAGTATGTAGCATCACGTCTAGTGTTATATTGCAAACAGTGTGACTTAGTTCCTGACATCTAAACACATCCAGAAGGAATGAAGGAAGAACACCTGGTGAAAACAAGCACCTTGATAAAACTACAAGGTCATTCCAAAAATTGTATTGTATAAATTAAAACTATTAGGTCAATGGAATATATTACAGGAACAAACAAAGGATGATTATTAACACTTTTACTACTTAAAGTTTCTACCAATATATGTATACACATAAAGTCATATCTGCATGAAATTTTACTTTCTTAAAATTCTGGATGCCTCATTTCTTGGAGCATGCTGCCTTTGAGTGTGTCCTGCATTTATGTCTAAAATCTTTGCCTAACAAACATTTTATCTCTTTAAAATAAATCTGGATGGAACTGGTCATGGAAGAATTTAGGAAAGAAAGCAATAGATTTTAAGTCTTTATTTTAAATTTAAATTTTTATTAGTACATGTTTGCAATGCATAGTAATTACATTCGTCATGGGGAGCTGGTACACATACATAACACAACTTAATTCTTTTTGTGTCCACTTCTTTGTCCCTCCTTCCTCATTCCTTCTATCTCTTGGTCCCCTTCTCACTGAGATACTTTATTGAGTGTATTTTCTAATTAAACTTTTCTTTTAACTAAATTTAGTTAAATTTAGTTCAACTTTTATTTTCTTTTAAAGCACTGTAGTATAACCACACCTTTTAAAGCAGAAGTGGAAAAAAGTCCTTAAAATTTCTCCTTCTTTTTCTGTCCCACTCAACTAGGTTACATTTTCAGTCCTTACAAATGTGATGAATTGGAAATAGAGTCACTTAAACCTATAGATCACTTAGGAAATGTACAGAAAGGAATCTGAAAGCTAGGAGACTTTTTGAGTTATAATATGTGCAGGCTTTCATCAGACCTTTACAACAGTTAATAGGGTGAAGATGGCATAGCTCACAATACTAGAGATAATGCTCCATTCCCATAGGTAGTTATATCCAATCATAGTAGCACTTAGTCCTTAACAAAAGATTACATTTGGGGTGGGGTGTTACTTAATTCACAGACCATGAGAATAAAGAGATTGAGTGCTGCTGTGCATTATTCAGAGGAAGGATAGAGCCATGGGAGTCGGGCAGAGAAGAGGTATATGTGAGACTGACTTGCCACTAGGCTATCTGGACAGAACATTTCTACTTCCAAGTTTTATCATGGCCTGAGTTTCTGTTCAATAAATTGCAGTAAAGTTTAAAGATTTCTGAGACTGAGGAGACTCTGAGGAATTTATTACAGTGGTCACTTGCCACAATTCACACTTACAGTTAGAATAATTCCTTACTTCTGCAAAATTAACTAGGAATATTCACAAGGAAGTACTGGATATTAATTTATCAACTACTACATTTTGTATGATTTAGTTACATGGGGGGGCACTGGATCTGTATCAATATCTCAGCATATTGAACACATGACTTAACCTCTCATACAGTTCTTGACTGAAGTTCACAAACACAGGTGAACAAAATCAAATGATTTCAGGAAAAACATTTTAAAACATTAACTGTTACCTCTGTATTAGGCAGGGGGTAACAGATCCACAGGATATCACTCAGAATCAACAAGATTTGTTATAAAAATTGGCTCATGGCATTTTGGAGTCTGGCAAGACCCTCAATCTGTAATTGGAAAACTAGAACCTCAGAAGAGCAGATTCAAAAGCCTGAGAAACAGAACAAGAGTGTAATTCCAGTCAAAAACTTGGTGGTCACGACTAACTGGAGTTCTATCTGCCTCACTTATCTGTATGTCAAATTCTTTTTCCATACTTGGGAAGTTTTCTGCCGTTACTTCTGTGAATAAGTTTTTTATGTCTTTTGCGCTGTCTCCTGCTTTTCCATTGACTCCGATCAATCTTATGTTGTTCTTCTTTGCATCATCTTGGAGCCATTGGATTGATTTTTCATGGCCCCTTGCTATTTTCAAGAAATTTTTCTTTTCGTGATCATTAACTGCTATCCTGTTTCTAGGTCTGATATTCTGTCTTCACTTTGGTTCATGCAGCTGTGTATACTTTCAATAGAATCTTTAATCTCCTGGATATCTATTTGAATCTGCTTTACAGATTCCAATTCTTTCCTACGCTGGGCATTCATAGTTTCCGTCATTTTCTTAAGGAAAGGGGAGGGGGAGAGGAAGCAAGAAAAACATAAGAGAAAAGAAGGCAAAATGTATACAAAGCTTGTCCAATAAGGTGGAGAAGAGTGATTGAAGGGAGAGGAGGGGAAGGGGAAATAAAGAAGAATGAAGATATACCATGCACATATAGAAATTACCTATCATGAATGTGATCATTATGTATATCTAAAATGTACCAATTAAGTCCTTAAAATGTATACCTGGTAAAATGCTAAAAAAAAAAAAAAAAAAAAAAAAAAAAAAGACTGGTGGGCTTGAGGCCAGCAAGAACCAATATTTGAGTTTGAGTGCAGGGAAAAAAAATCCTGTCCTATTTCTCAGGCATTCAAAAAGACTTGCAGGAGTGTCAGCTTTTCTGCTCTTATTCTGGCATTGAACTGAGTGTATGATGTTCAGTGTACACCCAGTTTCACGTTTCACTCAGTTTGTCAACTCAGATTTTAGTCTCATCCAGAAACATTCTCAAAGACACATCTGGAATGTTTGAGCAAATTATTCGGACACTCTGTGATTCAGTGAGGTTGACACTCAAGATAACTATCATGTCTTCCAAATTTATTTCTCTATAATATAAATATTTGACTGCCTCAAATCGTAGCTGTGTTTAGGATAAGAATTTAAGAAGATGAGACTGCATGAAGAGGAGGTGAGGGAAGTAAAAAGGATCAAGTGTAATAAGAATATGTACCAATTCCCAATAATGAATGCATATATTTTGTATCACAACATATACTAATAAAAATTAAAAATAAATAAAATTACATCCTTTATTATTACTCCTCGGGGGAGAGGAAGCTGAGAAATATGACATTTTAGCCAGATATTTGTGTTTTAAATAGTTGGCAAGAGCCCAAGGAATCATTTTCAATATACTTTTCTCTATAGGTCCACCAATAATCCTCTGCTGTTTTATAGAAGATTTAATGAGAAACTCCATAATCTTCCCTAATGAATAACAATAGATCCAGCAGCATCCAGTACATTTTACCCAAACAGACATAGAGATACACACACACACACGCACACATATACATGCACATGCTCTAAGATTCTAATGAGACATTTTAAGTGACGCTGGTTTATCGACTAAGTTTCTATTTTGATGTAGTTATGTCTAGTTTATTAACTAATATTTAAGAAAACAAGAAAACAACAATTTCAACAAAATGAATATTCGTTTGCAATTTTGGTTTGCAGTGAATAGATATATAACAATTTCAGTGTAGCTGTACATACTATATTTTAAAATACATTTTCAAAAAGTTATGGAATCCACTAGTCCCAGAATGAAGCATTAAATTATTGTCATAGTTATTACATAGAAAAATAATGACAGTTGTGCTTAATACAAGCCTTTATTTAACCCATGAGAATTGTACACAGGTATAGAAAGAAGCAAATAATTAACTAGTATAAGATTTGTGAGTGATTCACAAATGACTAGTGTAAAATTTGTGAGTTAATCCTGGTGAGTTAGCCTGTTTGGGCTAGTACAACAGCTTGTCACTATGGCTTAAACAACAGACTGTTCTGTGGGCTCTAAGTCCAAGACAAAAGTGCAAAAGATCCAGTATGTGCTGTGGGCCTACTTCCTGGTTTGTAGAAAGTCAACTTCTGTTGTATCATTACATGAGGGACGAGAGCTACAGATCTCTTTGGCCTCTTCTTATTAGGGGACTAACATATCAGTGAGGGTTCTACTCTCATGCCATAATAATTCTCATGCCATAATAATTCTCATGTTGGTCCCACCTGCAAATATCACTATAGTGGAATTGAGTTTTCAATATATGAATTTGGGTGGAAGACAGACATTCTCTCCATTGCAGTTCCTTATTCTAACTATCATGATGGTCAGCCAAATCACTATTTTCTTTACCTTTTAAATTTAATTTCAACAGCTTTATTGGGGTATAATTAACTTTCAATAAACTGCTCACATTGAAAATGAAAGCTGTTGAGTTTTGACCTGTGTACAGAGCTGTGAAATCTTTTCCAAAATCAACACAGCAAACATGTTCATCACTCTCCAAATTTCCTTAGGCCTTCTCCTAACCATTTCTCACTGCTATTCTCATTCACTCTCAAACACTTTCCAAGAGACCATTAATCTAATTTGTTCACAGTACATTAGTTTGCATTTAACAGTTTTCCATAAATGGAATCATATATGGTAGGTATTTTTGTATGTCTTTTCCCTCAGAATGATCATTTTGGGGTTCGTCTATGCTACATGTATCAAGAGTTCATTCAATTTGATTGCTGAGCGATATTGTGCTGTACACATATAATATCATATGTTGATCCTTTGATGTGCTGATAAACATTAGAGTTGTCCACGGTTTCAAGTAGTACAAATAAGGTTAATGACAACCTGTTTATATGTCATCTTATGGCGATGGGCTTTATTTCTCTTGAGTAAATATGTAGTAACAGAACAGATAGATCCTAAATATAAGTGTATGTTTAACTTTTTAAGGAGCCACCACATTGTTTCCAAGATAGATTTTAATTTCATTTGTCTACAGTATTATGTGAGAGTTCCATATTCTCTAGTTCTCCTAAACACTTGGTATGATTGGTGTTTCTATTTTAGGGTGCTCGCTCATGTGTATAATAATATTTTATAGCAGCTGTAATTTGCATTTTTTTGAGAATGATGCTGAACAATTTTTCATGTGCTTTTTATTCTGGTTCTTTATATTTTCTGGTGAAGTCACTGTTAAAATCTTTTGCATATTTTTTAATGAACAAAATGTAGTATCCGTTCTTGTTAAGCTTTTTCAGTTTCAGCATATGTGCTGCTGAAGGAAGCACTTGTTAGGCCTTTTCAGCAAATCAGGAATAGAAGTGAACATCCCCAATGTGATGAGAAATACTGAAAAATATACAGGCTGTTTAAAACATAAAGCTACTAAAACTACTAAATAAACTTAATATACAAAGTTCAACATATTAGCAATAATATTTTGTAAATTAAAAATTCATATCTCATATTAGAAGTATAAACTATTTAAGACTGAATCCAATAATACCTGTGAAATACTTATAGTATTCTATATCCTAAAAACTTGAGACCTTCAGTTTATTGCTGAAAGAAATGAAAAACCTAAATAAATGGAGAGATAAACCATGTCCATGAGTATGGAGACTCAATATTTTTAAAAATGAAGTCAATACTAATTTGTTCTATATATTGAGTGAAATACTAATCAAAGCCTTATCAAGTTTTTAGTAGCAAATTGGTTCTAAGTTAGTAGTAACAAATTGACTCCATAATTTATGTGAAAATACAAAATACCTACCTCAGTCAAAGAAATGCTAAATACAGTAACAAAGTTGGAAGAATAACATTACCTGATTTCAAGACTATTATGAAGCCACAATAATCAAGGCTGTGTTTTTTATGTTATTATAGATAAATAGATCAATAGAACAGGATAAAAATCCCAGTGATAAGTGTGTATAGATACATGTAGACGTATTATGGACTGATTTTCTAAAAGGTATAAATATCATTCACTGAAGATAGGATAGTCATTCTAACAATGGTGAGAAAGCAACCGCATGAACTTCAGGTTTTACCTCATACTACAGGCAAGATGAACAAAAAATAAATTATAAACATCAATGTGAATGTCAAAATTCAAAGAATAAATTGTAAGTAAACTTTAAAATCTGCAGATAGTTCTCTATATGGAATGGAATGCGCGATGAGAAGTGTTCATCTCTTCAACAGCAATAAGTAAGGTGGGTGTGTGAAGAACAATGATTTATTTCAGAGCTGAGGCCCACAAATACCAACAATCAACAAGGGGAGGCCACAGACTGGGGAGGAAGGCCGTGTTCCTCCTGGCTTTTGTCTGCCAGCTTGGTCACATGGCCTCCCACTAGCGCCACCTCTTGGCAGAGCAGAAAGAAGCACTGTCCTAGGCTTCAGTTCTAGCGTCACAAAGCAGTGCAGAATGCACCTGAGAGAAAAAATATAAGGACTGATTTTCGAAAAGGCATCAAAATCATTCACTGAAGATAGGATAGAAAAAAGCCGAGGATGTGGCTCACTTCCTGGCTCCTTTCTCGCTCCCTTCATTGTGTCCTGTTTTCCCTCCTACTTTCTGTCCTTTCTTTTTTCATTCTTTTCTTTTTCTGTAGTTGTTTTGTCTTGCCTGTCTTCCCAGCCTCTGGCCCTCCCTCTCCTCCTTCCGTCCTTCCTTCCTAGAATTTATCGTATAGACTTGAAAGGGCATATTAACAAAATAGTTGACTAAGGTCTTCCGTGATAGAAACAGATACAGAAAATTAGATAATGAGTTCAGAGAGTCTACACGAACATTAAAATCGCATGGTACCCGACACTTTGCACAGTCTTACTAATTTCTCACAGCGACAGGGCTAATGCACATCTAATACTTGAATCCAGCTTTTTCAGATTCCAGTTTTCATGTTTGGTGTTTTTCCGTCTGGTAGACCTTAGTCTGGTAGACCTCAGTTCACTTGGATAGCTGGGAATGAATAATTCAATCACTTCCATTTGAACCAGGTACACCTGAAAGAATGACAAAATTTTGATATATTGAGAATAGGTAGAACATTCTGAACACTAAAATTTTACAAGCAAATATGGAATAAGGCAGGAAATCTCCATAAACACAATGCAATAAGGTTAATAAACTGAAAATTATAAAATCGCTCCAATATTAATGAATAAAATTTTTGTAGAGGGAGAATAAATATTTTAATTTTCTTATATACACTAATACTTTTAAGAAGAAACATGAAAAGATATAAGCTAAACTTTCCTGAATACAGTTTCAAAGTTAATTAAACTACACGCAGCAATAAAAAATCGTTAAGGTAACTTTCTTAGGCTGTTGATTTGTTCATTAACTGCTATGTTGATGGCAATTTCAAGAGTACATTTGTTATCTAGTAAGGGGGGATTAGCATCAACTCATTTGTTTCTCTAGCAAAGAGGTAATATGAATTCAGAATTATGACGATAAAAATACAACCAAAGAGAGAAAAAAATTACTTCACTGTTTTTATAATTATACTTGAAATCTGCAGAAAATATATACATTGCCAGTTACTTTGTGTATCATTGAATCACTTGAAATTCACAAACATAAATATCAAAAATATTTTAAAACACCATGATGAACAATGAACAGCTATACTTACAACTACTGTGTACAAAAATTTTCAAATAAGAGTTAAAATATTTCATTCTATATTTATCTGTGCAGAGCTGCACACCTTAATCCCAGCATTCTAGGAAGGTTAGGTGGGAAGATCGCTGTGAGTTCAAGGCCAGCATAAACTACATAGCAAGAGCCTGCCATGCACATGCACACACACACGTGCGCACACGCACACACACACACACACACAGAGGAACTATGACCTTCAACTAGACCATTATTATTTGGGATTAAAAGAAGTCTGGAGAATTTTTCCATGCATATAAAATCTTCAAATGCTTTAAGTTTTTAGTAAAATTATATTGTTATTCAATGATCACAGAACACTGTACCACAGAGTTAAAACTGAATTTATCCACTCTTGGAGACAAAGCAGGAACAGTAATAAAGAGTAAACTGGAAGGTATTAGAAATTATTTAACTTCTCTGTATTAACCTGTAATCAAATGGTAAAGACTTCTTTCTAATTATGTCCTCATGGAGTAAACAAAAATGTATTTCACTAACTCTCCAATATGAGAGTCTTTTACTTATGAGAGAGCTTGTATCCATTTGCAGCCTACCTGGAGAGAAGAACAGGACGGAGGTGTTCCTAGCACAAATGCTGAATCACATGTCTCTCTACCCTCACTGGCCTCTATTCCTTCCTCTCATGGTCCTCCTCCTCCCTTCCACGACAGCCATAAAGATTTTGTCACTAAAGTTTCCACTTTGATTTCTTGTTCTCCTCAGTATACCTGATGACCATCTTCCAAATTCTTAGTCATCACTTACAGTGACCTAAAGTGTTTTATCTTCCAGGAGAAATATAAAATACATGCATAAAATATACATTTAATGTTTAACTTACCAGTCTGTCATCATTGATGATGGCCTCTGTCCCATTGGCCTCACCAAAGGTTTCCTGCCACTTTGGGAGAAAGTTACTATAGTTGTCAATGACTTCCTACACCATGAAAATTTCTCTACTGAGAGTTTTCTTTGAAAGAGTTCAATTAATTTTACTCAGCAGAGTGAGAAACTGCCAAGAAGTTAATTCCAGAATACAGTGATGCAGCACATTGTACCTTAGCCTCTCGGCCTTCAGACTGACAATTCTGAGGTGTATTCTACATTTTCTTTTGTAGTGTCCCTAGTGGGTCGGAGCTCAATTTGTAACTAGAATGAATATCTTATTTACTGTATTTCCTTCTGCAGCTATATCTTATTTCCCCTTCTCTGACATACTTCCCGGGATGGTCTCTTAAATAAATTATTCTACATTTAAAAAAATTGACTTTTATTAATACATGTTTGCAGCATATAATGATTACATTCATTGCGGAGAATTGATACATATATAAACATGTATCAATTCTTTCCACTAAATTATTTGAAAGATTTGAAAAAGCCAGGTCACTTTCTTAATCTTTTCGCCATTTAATTCACTAGCATTCTTGTCAGGAGGTTCTGGTTTGAGGGGAAATCATACCAGAAGATTTGGTACTAAAGGTGTCTGTGGAAAGCAAACTGTCAGAAAAGCTTCTGAGAGTTTCCATAGTACATTGATTGATTGACCACAACTCATTTATTGGTTTATTTGGAAGGCTGAACACACTGAATGGGATGGGAGGAGAGGGTGCTCCAGAGGATCCTGGAAAACTGGCTTGCCTTTCCTTCCACACGGACTGATGGTTGCTGTAGATACAAATGAAATATGAAATCTACAGAAACCCACAATAGGCAAGTGCTCCAGGATTCAAGAGCAAAGTCATGACTTGTGCATCAGAAAATTATTTTTATTCAAAAGCAGTTTCTGGCATGATGCTGAGCTCTGATACAGACCAGCTACCTAATTACCAACAATGAATTATGAAATATTATCTGACCCACAAAGTTAGGTAGTACTGAATGATAGAAATGCTACATTTGATATTAGGCCCAAAAAGGTCCAGAGGAAACAATCAAACCATATAAAAATTTATGCAAAAACCCTGCCATCTAAATCTCCTTTATCCTGGTCTCTGCCACAGTTCACATCTTAATCTCCTTATGCCCAGCTATGTTCAGTCTTATTTAAGTTATCTTAATTGTAGATGGTAAGACTTTATTGCTATTTAAGTCTGAAGTGAGAGATGAACCAAAATCCTCCGAGCAGCTGCTGACTGGAATGTTATGGTTCTTATGAGATAGGAGCGTAATGATTTGTGAACAGTTTTGCAACTATCTTCCTTGGCTGGAGGTTTAGAGGGAACTAAACCTCCAGCCAAGGAAGATAATAATTGGGAACTAGAGACACTGTTGCTTCTGCCTATAAAAATTGGGAACTAGAATCCTATAAGTGACCATTGAAAGTGGTCACAAAGTGTGTAAATATTTGTGATTCATGTCAATGCTGAATTGTGGAAAACTGTAAACCATAAAGCTATAATAACTCATCCCGTTTTACATTTGGATTTGAAGCTGTGGTCAGTTCTTCAAAAAACATCATAACATTTCTTTTTAAAATATAGCAGTGGCTGGCTTTCCCTTCATCATCTTATCCTTTTTGTGTTGCTGAAGTAGAAACTTACGTAAGAGATTTAAATTAGGGTTATTCCTAGCATTCCTGGAGCTTTAATAATGATTATTATAGGGATCTAAAAGTAGGATATAAACAGAAAAGGACATGTCTGAAACTTGTGTTTTCTTGGGTACCTTATAATCCACACAGGGAACTCCAGAGAGGGCGTGGCAGCAACCTGGCCTGACAGGAGTGTGCTCACAAGGACTCAGGCAGGTAACGTCGACCCACCAGGAAAGTAACGCAGACCAGTAGCAGAGTTGGCAAACATGAAAGCAGTCTGAGTTGTGGTGGGAGAAAGAGGAAATGAATATCAGTTATGCTCTTACGATGAACTGTTCGGGTTTGAAATTTAATTTGACTAACTGTTCTGTTGTAGTTCTTACTATTTTAGGGATCATGATCGTCCATTATCCTGAATAACCAGTAAATTCGGGCAAGAGATTTAAATGTTGAAAAGTGTAGATTTCATGTGATGCACTCAGGACTCCACTCGAATCCCCTTAACCACTCAGAGGACAACTGCAACTTTAATGAAGCTTTCTTACGTATTAGTGCTTTTCGACAGTGTGCCCTTATGCCACTCTGCCTAACAGCTTCCTTTGGATGCGTGAGCAGTATGTACCTCTCCTCAGGGAAGGCGGCACACCCTGAGGGGTTAATGATACAGCAGCAACCCTCATCCGATGGGGATGAGTGTCAGTGAATACCTAACTTAGTTACTCATCCCTCAGGGGCAAAATTTGGAGGTATTTTATCTACAGTGTCTCAGTGGCATTGAACGCTGGTTACCCGCCATGGTTACTGGCTCCTTAATGTCCTCTTTATGACTTATACTCCTTTACTTGTTTTCCTTCCCTACTTGCTCATGTGCTTCCAGATAACTTCTCAAACTCATTGCAAAAAAAAAAAAAATTGCTTATTTTTTAAATTTACTTTTTGTGGAACAAAATTTAAGACACCATTGTTGTAAAATTTACTACCGGACTATTTTCCCACCAAACTTTGACTAAGAAAACTATGTGAGGTTGAATAAGCCATATTTTCTATACAAAATAATCTATCCATAATTTAAGTCAAGAGACATAAGGATTTAAGAAAAATATCCATGTATGAGTATAGAATAATTATTAGAGGCAGAATCGTGCCAAATTATTAGTCATGTAGGTGCAGACAAAACAGGAATCTTCAAAAATAAAATGAGCGTGTTCGACGAATCCAGAAACGGCAGCTTTCTAAAATGGCTTCCTTTGAGGGTGGCGGCAGGGCTTTGGGTTCACACTACCAAGGCTACATCAAACAATCATGTTCTTTGAGTTATATTTTCAATGGTTTTGCTAAATTTGCATTGAGTATGAAGATAGCTCTCTGGAGTGAAGGTAGCAGTCAGTTTGTAATGAATAGAAAGAAAAACTAGTCCTCAGGGAGATCACAATCGCAAATTAAATTCTTTGGCTTTAGCTCCTGGCTAGTCTGCTTTTGTTACCCGACCTTTGTCCACAGGCTCAGTTCCACCCAGAGTTTAGGATCAAACATACTTCTAGTCTGGACAAATTTAGAACACCATAATTCAGTTACACAGGATGGTCAGGACAAAGCACACTTGCTGCAGGTCTTTTGTCCAAGAATAGCTTAATTCAGCTTTGTTGCGGTGACCTGCCCTGACCGGGCACAGAGGCTCCTCTCTGGTTGTTAATGACTCCTAAGTTAAAGCTTCATGCTCGCCATTCAGTTCTGTCTCACAGATGTCCCCATGCTGTTTGACACTCCACTGCCTGAAACTTAGTTCTTTCTGCCTTGATCTAATCCTAGTCCTTCTACTGTACCAAGGAGAGACTTTCTTTTGTACTTTTATTTTGCTTTTATCCCAGGATGATAAGACACAGTGGACAGTAATAAATACAAATACATGCAATGAATGTAACCGTTAAAAATGGAAAAAAGAAAAAAAATTGTATAAAGAGGCAAGCAATACAAGACAGTTGAATGATTTTCATCTCCCCTACTTACCTCCTTCATTTGGCCAAGAAGCTCCTTTAGCATTGAGGCCATGTTCTATTTGAGAATACATTACCAAATTAAATGGATCTTCCAAAGCACACTGATACTTTAAATCTTCAGGAAGCAGTCGAAAAGCTGTAAAAATGGGAATAAACCTGAAGGAAAGCTTGAAATCATGGGCAGAAATGAAGCATAACAGGTAGGAGACACGTGTTGACACTTAGCAAGTGGTTAAACAGTTAGGTCTAGAAGCCAAACTCTTTGCAGAGTCAGGGTGGACCCGGACTGATTACGGTACTAATGGATTCCTGGTCCAGGCCTGGTCCCAACAGAGCCATCAAGTCCCAGGACTCTCATTAGAGTTAGAAGCAGTTACAGTCTCAGATAAGAGTGTGACCTCCGGAAACTGCACCTGGGACTTGAATTCTGATGTTAGTTTCCCAAATAGAAACTTTATTTGAATGCACTTTTGCTTTTTAGATGTATATATAATTACCACAGTACATTTCACCTCTACAATGTCTCTCGCTTCCCTTCTATTACCTTTTATTCCAACAGAATGCTGAATCCAGTGCTGATTCTCATCATTCTAACTTAAAGAAATTTATTGAATTACTGGTCTGTTTATCCTATTTGAAGAAATAAATATAGTACAAGTGTTATTTCATTAAAATAATGGAAAAAGAAAGAAAAAAGAGTGAATAGATTTCTCATTCATAATTATCACCATGATACAGTCTCTATTTATAATCATTGATTTTCCCACAATATATCCTTTCATTCATTGATTAAAGCAAACTGTTCTTGTCTTCTGAGATTTCCTATTTATTTCCACTTTTGCTTCATTTTTCATGCTGTTCACCAAATCAGTGATTCTCTCTGATATATACCCATATTAATCCCTGTTATTCTGAGTACATGTCAAGCATAATATAACCCAAGTAAAAAAAGGCTCCATGAAACCTTTCTTAATATTTAATCTTTCTTTCTTTTGGCTTTTCATATTACTTTGCATATCTGTTAATATCTGTAAGGATTCTCCTTGATAAGAATATAGGCATCCTGGTTATAATTACCATTTGATCCTGCGTGCATCCCAAACCCTATAGGAGAAAGTCATTAGGAGAGTCCATTGAGCATGTTATATTGGCTACCAACATCAGACCATTTCTTTACTGATGTTGGGCATGATAATAGCTTTTGAGAAAATCCAGGTACATTCCAGTAGGTCATGACCCCTCACTCCCACCGCTTTAGCTTTGCATACAGACCTCTTCCTTTTAGTTTGGAGTGTGGTAATTCATCTGTCTTGCTGCCATGCAAGACAGCATTTTGTTTCTGAGTCCCCAGTAGATTGCAGTTTGTAATTCTGGATCTATCTGTCTCTTCATCAGTCTCATGGAATTTTTCACCTTTGGCAGTTTTTATACTGGGTCCAAATTTTTCCAAAACAGCATGCTGAAAACAAGCTGAAACCCCAATGTATTTTATTCATTGCAGTGGTTGCTGTGATTATATACCACAGAGTCCCGGAGAAGGTTAAAGAGCTTTCTCTTTTTGTCCCATTCTTTCCTTTCCTTTCCTTTCTTTTCCTTTTCCTTTCTTTCCTTCTTTCCTTCTTTCCTTCTTTCTTTCTTTCTCTTTCTTTCTTTCTTTCTTTCTTTCTTTCTTTCTTTCTTTCTTTCTTTCTTTCTTTCTTTCTTCCTTCCTTCCTTCCTTCCTTCCTTCCTTCCTTGCTTTCTTGCTTTCTTGCTTTCCTGCCTTCCTGCCTTCCTGCCTTCCTGCCTTCCTGCCTTCCTGCCTTCCTTCGGTTTCTGGGAGCAGCAACACAGGCAGCTTTCCTACATCATTCAGCTTCAAGTGAAAGTGAAGTTTCATCGATGGCATGACACATTCCTCCTGCCTGTACCCACGAGTGATCAACATGGACAAATGAACTTGTTACTCCAAATACAGACAATTGAAGTGCCATCTGGGTTCAAGCGGTCCTCGTAGACCAGTTTCTAAACCTCTCACTCAAATTATATCCTGACACATGTGTTGACCTCCCCGAGCATAACTCCTTCCTTTTCTTCCACAGGTGTCAATTCCAAAAAAATTTCAGATGCATCTTTTGTGTGTTTTCTTTCCCTCACTATGTATCTCTTAGGGAATCCGAACTATATTGTCACTTATTAATTCAAAAAGATTTGCAGCTACACTGCTTTATGTGAAAGGTATAGTTCTAAGTGTGGTTGAAATATAAAGGCAAAATAGGAATTGCCCTGCTCAGGGGTTAGTTAGATGCTCGTATGAGTGTGGGGGACTGACTGTGGTCAACGCGAGCATGAATGCCTAGCTGCCCTGAATTGGGGGTTCTGGGCGTAGAGGACCCACCTGAGGACTGTTGCAGGTACAACATAAAGGAGAACGGGAGCAGAGAAGCTCTGTTGTGGCTGGTTCTCCCGAAGGGAACTCTACTGTTTTTGTCACGGGAGGAGTTCGGGGCCTTGTTGTCCTTGGGGATGGCCGCTGTTCACTTCAGGAGAGCTCTGCTCTTCATCTTCTTTTCCGGCATCAAATCCTGGTTCCAGGATAGATTTCTTCAGCCTCTTAGTGCAGACACAGATGCACACGGGACAGTGCTGTAGGCTCCCAGCCCTTGACTGGATCTTCCGGGTCTCCAGTGCGTAGACGGATGTTCTGCACGCTTCCTGCATTTGGCTTGTGTGTGTGTGAATTCTGTAACTTGTAAATGTCCTGTATTAAACCTGCTCTCTTGCAAACCACTGACTCTAGAGAAGTAACTAATACAATCAGTCACCAAATGCTCAGTGCAGTTGCGGATAAACGACACTGGAGTTCTGCTACAGAAACTGCAAGTTCTACCTCCAAAGGGGATTTTCAGGTTCTTTAAGACATAAGCAGGTTTTTATAGGCTTTTTGCTACCCGACTATATTCAGTGACTTGAACAAAATTGACAGTATTTAATTGTTGAATTGATCTCATGTTGGATTGCTCTGAAAAAAAATCCACAAGAAATATTCAACAGAGACTCCCTCACACAATGACTTAGAATAACTACAAATTAATCTGAATGCTCCGGGAGTCATTTTATCCCAGGGGTTTATTTGTTCCTGAGAACAAGCATTATAGCTAAATAGCTATGAGCAGAAATGTCAGGGCTAAAGTCTGAAAGAGCGCTGAGGTTCACGGGGAAAGGAGCGACATTCAGAATTTCAAAGACTCTCAGACTGATTAGTTCAGCTTCCTAGACAGGTAGGCACTGCCCTCCATTTATAGTCATGCAGGCGCTATTATAGTCTGTATTTTTTCAACTCTAATTTCCTTCATCTTCTAACATAACCTTGCTGTGAGGCTAATGCACAAGACCATTATTTATCTATTTTTCACAGCAAGTTGTTTAAGAAGTTTTGAGGTGATTGTGTGGGTCACTACGTGCTTAGTCTAAAGGAAAGAATGTTGCATGTCAATGTCTTACAGCATTTTCGTGTTTAACCTAAAATAATCTTGCGTTATAAGACGTAAATACAAATGTGGCTCAAAAGTCATCAAAGGAAAGTACAAAATTAATTGTGAAATGTATCGATGAGTGACTTTTTTAGTATTGTTAGAAAAATTTAGGGTACCGAAGTAATTTTGCTAACATTAATCTTGAAGAACTCTATTTTACTGAACATTAATATTTACTAAATATATTATTTTCTCATTTAGCACCATTTATCAATGTGACAAAGAGTTTATAGAGATGTTTGTTTTTAAGAAAGTTAATATTTATTTAAAACTAAATGAAAACATTAATTACTATGAATTTTCAGGAAACTGTATTCAATGATGAAATTAAACATAAGCAGTTAAATAAATAAAGTTTGAGTAGCCCAACATAAAAGCTTAGTGATAATAAGTTCACATTCAGATTTAGCATTTCATAAACATTGGAATTTTACTCCTAACCTTAACACCCGCAAAAGACGGAGGACATATCTCTGTAAGGTTTCACTTTTATCCTTTGCTGTCTGTTCAATTAGCTTTGAATTCCTTAATTAGAGAACAATTGATTAATGACTCACAAGCAATTTATATTTCAAAAATGTCAAAACAATTCATTACAAAGAGATGCTTTTATAAGCTTAGATACGGACGCCTACATCTCTCTTTTGTTCTGATGTACTTGGCAGCTGCTTTGTTAAAATCGTTTTTCTACCCTTATAAAATTCACAAAAACTATCAGAAATGAAGGCATCGCTTCAAAAGATTACACAAGTACTAAAAAACTATATTCGTGTGATATCATGTACCTACTAACCATTTTTATTTTAAGTGAACTGAGAACACACTTTGAGAGGGCTGTACTCACTCCCCATTGCTTTCAGTCCCGGGTAATCTGACTGTACTAGCCGTCACCCACCTTCCTAAAGTCATCCGCCCACTATCTGGTCACCACCTCCCGCCACCCATAAACACACCCTGTGACTTAAAGATTTCTGTACCAGAGTCACTGCCGGCTCCTCAATACCACCACTATTGTAATTCTAGTCCTATCATCAGTATCAATTATCCTTCAAAGTGACAAGAAACTCAGTGTCTTGACTTTTTATTCCCTCCAATTAATTTATTCTCCAATTTATATCACTCTATCACTTTCTCCTCATTTCTTACATAGGCTTAGATGTTGCTTTCAATATAACTGAATTCTTCCCACTTCAGGATCAATTATGTATGAAATCTCTGAATACCACCTCTTTTTTTTCAGAACATTTTCTACAGTATCCAGTCATTAAGATCTCACTAGTGCCTACAGTTCAATGATATTGCTACATTTTCATTGAAACCACCAGCCCCACCTTCCCCATATGTTAACCTCCATGGTTCATCTTTAAATTCAATAAGCCTATCATTTGACTGTATTTATATTCCTTCTTTTACTGCACTTGTTGGATTAAAATGAAATACTTCCTTTATTTCTGGATGGATAGAGAATGCTAAGCAAAGCAGTCGGGTCTCGCTCTACCTTCATGACTATTTACATCAAGTACCCTGCCATGACTCCCTGCTGTAGACCCGCATTTCCTGTGTGCATTCATTCTGGTTTCCTAGACAGCTATTTCACTGCCCAGCTCATTATCTTTAAACTTTCAGTCCTACATGAAACTCTTCTGTCCAACAATTTGCTTCTTTTTACAATGAAGAAAGAAAAATACAAATATTGCTTTCAAAATCTTCTACTTGTGCATCTGCTCCACCAATTGTATCTGTGCATTACATTGCTCCACTTTCTTGTTTCTCTAGATAAAATATATTGTATCTCTTATATTAGTTTGACCTTACCTGTATTTTAGACTTGTCTTTTCTCTACCACCTTCTCCAGAACACATCAGTCTGGAAATCCTTCTCTCTCTCTCTCTTTCTCTCTCTCTCTCTCTCTCTCCCTCTTTCTCCCCTTCTCTCTCTCTCTCTCCTTTTCTTTCTCTCTGCCTTTCTCCCTCTTTCTCTGTCTCTGTATTCCATTCTCAAGAAAGTATATCCCAATGGGAAATGAGAAATACTTCTGGTATCTGCAATCTGGATGAGCCATTTAGACTTTACTAAAATGTATTTTACTCCCAAGGAAGAAAGTAATGTCCCATTAGTTCTACATACTGGTAGAATAGGATGAGTCTAATTCTGGACTGGTAAAAGACTTATGGCACATTTCTATTTCCCTTTCAGGTGCTTTGGGCATGTTTAAGTTGATAATATTGTGCATATTGTGAAGCCTTAAACACAATGTATATGATGTCTGAATAGGAACCAAAGAGACTTAGGCCAGAGGGCCAGACTTTACTTTAGATGTATAAAAGAGACACAACTGTATTTTGTCTTGTCTTCGGTGGGGGGGTGAGGTCCCAACTTTTGTGGCTCTAGGTGAATATATCTATATCTATACTTTTTCTTGGTTCTTCTGATATAGAATGGAATTATTATTTTGGTGACTCTTGACTCCTTTATGGCAGCCCGTGTATTTTGAGTTGTGTTAATAGCAGAAGGGAACAATGGAAACAATATGAGTTAGTACAGGCCAAATAAATTTAATATCACAGTTTTAGCTGGTATAATTGGAAGAGAGAGACATTTTTTCCTTTGAACATGCCAAGGCAGTGGAAGACAAATAGGGAATTTCCAGTATCTATTTTTACCAATATATATGAAGAAACATCTGCTAATGGAATCAATAAATCTGAAATGTAATGACATGTGTTGCTGAGGGTATTATTTGAGCATATGAGTATAGCTGCATATGAGTATCCAAGTCGTTCTTCTCTAAATTTTCAGTTATTTGTACCAAAAAGCATCAAGATGAAGTTAGATTTCTGTCACTTATGGAGGAAAGACTGTTGCTTAGTACATGTATACAAATAAAGTAGAAGAGCAAAGAACACCTCCCTAATAGATACATGGCGCTGTCTCTCTATGCTACAGTTGGTGAAGTAGTCTGATTCTACAGGGTTTGTGCCTATACACAAGATAGTTAGATTTTATATATGGCAATATTTGGCTATTTCACTACCTGAAGAAAGAAAGTATATGCGTGAACACTAAATTGTAGACTACTGAACAGTATGAGCATCTGCCTCCTTAATTTCCTTCCCTTGTATTTTCTGAGGATCCACCATTATCTTACTCAGTTTATTGCTGCAAGAGGTGATACATGTGGAGGGAGGTCACTGCTGTCGGTTTAAGGGAGACACTGGACGGGTGTGAAATAATCATTTTTCCTTCTGGAAAATCCATTCCTGTAGTCTGCGCTGATTGTTTAATGATTGGCTCCCAGACTAAGTTGGAGATCCCTCCTTGGGAATTCAAAATTTGGCATTAGCGAGAGAAAATTATTTAGGGGGGGACACAACTTCTCTGAAAAAAAATCTACATTTTAGGTACTATGGGGTGTCCTGCTTCAACATTTACTCAGAAAGGCAGATTGAAATGAGGGAAGCTAATACTCTGAGAGAAATGAAGAAAGGACAAGGTGACCCCCTTGTTTCCTCCTAAGAGCTGCTCTCCAGTTTCGTTCCCGAGGCTCTGAGGGACATTTTATACAAGCTTGCATGACCCTTCAATAAATATTTTTAGTTTTTCTTAAGTTTTAGTTAGGTTTCTGTATTTTTCAAACAAAAAATAAACCTCATCGTGGGACAGTTTATTGGGTGCCAGTGAAGCAAAAGATATATTAAGTTGTTAAGATAATAGCGCCGAGGTGTGTATCAATAAAACTTTCATCAAATTTGTCTTAATATTTTAATGGAGAAGGGAGAAATCTGTGGCTGTCAGTAAACTGTCTGGTAATCATTTTTTTTTTGATAGTTTTCAGCATTCCGTTAGAGAGTTTCACCCTCAGTTTTGTTCTTCTTGCTTTTAAATTAGTAACCAGAATAAAAAAATTGGTGAAATGATTATCAAAATCAAACAAAATACCAATGTGGGGTGGATAGAAAAATACAGGTTTATAGAATTAGTATTTTTGAAAACAGATAGTGTAGCAAACATTATATTAAAATGTAACTGAATAAATATAAATCCATCAAACAAGAACAAAAGTATTCCAGAGATAAGGATAAAGTAGAAAAGGTAGAAGAAAATGGATTTAAGTAGCAGAAAATGTTAAAAAAAATCAATTATTTTGGATAAAAATAAGTTCACTTAGTTCAGTAATATGATAAAGCTACTGATAATACTAAGGTGGTTTCAGCAGTGTTAATAAAAGTGCCTCTGGAATAATGTCATAGAGTGGAAAGAGTTTTTAACAAATTAGAGTGTATCTAGAGAACACTAGTTTGATTAATAAATTCTAGGAAATGTTGCGTATTTAGAACCAACGGGTGTAATATTAAGGCTGGTTATTTTCATGAATTGAGGTGTGAAATAGGGTGGAAAATTTGAAATTTATGGTTATATTCTAATACAAAAAGTCTACTGAATGGAAAAATTTTATGTATTATAATTGTATGAAAATAAAATAATACAATGGAGTAACCGAAAGAGGACAAAAACCCAAACCTACATGGAAATATTTATCTGAGAACTAAGATATCTGAATACTAAATATGACATGGCAAAAAGTTGGCCGTTAACCTATTGACACCAACTTGGGGGGCATCTCAGTGTAATGCCTGTTTACCAAAAGCAATCCTCAGACTCAACAGCCAGTAATCCAAATCTTTCATACAGATCTCCAGTAATATTTTCTGAGTCATAAATTTAAATATAAACAGAGAGCCAAGGATCACCAAACAGCTGAGAAAAGCACATGGCACGAAAACATAACTGAATTGTGCAAACAGCAAAATAAACTCAAGAGGAAAAAGTGAGATTGCAATGTGAGGAGAAGAAAACTTACAAAATCAATAACTGGTATCTTTTTAATTAATCTTATCGGTACATTTTAGGTGTACATAATGATCACATTCATCTCAGGGAATTTCTACCTGTACATGATGTGTCTTGGTTCTTCTTCTTTTCCCTTCCCCTCTCCTCCCTTCGGCCCCTCTTCCATCCTTATTTACAAAAGCTTTGTTTCCATTTTTTCCTTCTTTTCTCTTATATTTTTCTCTTGCTTCCATTCTCCCTCCCCTCTCCCTAGTTTCCCTTCCCATTTGAACATTTTCTCTCTATTTCACAATGTCTATTAGACATTTTGATCCTTATTTAGTTTCAGTTTCTCACACCAGAGAAACAACTACAATACTTATGTATGTCTGATTTATTTCACTTAGGAATATGGTCTCAAGGTGCGTCCATTTACCTAAAAACATCTCAAGTTTATCATTCTTTATGGCTGTGTAGCATTTCATTGTATAGAATAATCACATCTTCTTTATCCATTCATCAGCTGATGGGCATTTTGGCTAGAAGCATTATTCAGAGACAGGAGAAGAACAGGATATTACAAAAGGAAAATTCAGAGAACAAAAAATATCCACTTTAATTTAAAAGTTACAATGGAAATTCTTAAATCAAGGGCAATTTGGAAAACAAATTTAAGGGATAACAAAATTTAAAAAATATTTTTGAAATTCTATTATGTGCTTTTAATGTACAAAGGAGATAGTTACCACCTTTATAAAATTCGAAAAGCAATAATGACAACAAGCAAGGAGTGAAAACAAATGTAGTCTGAATCATAAAAACTTCACAGGGAACATTCTAAATGGTGATTTAAAATGAAAGGTTAATTTTCCTTTATATAATTATGGACATTATATCTTAT
>PVJO010003788.1:68990-118045 GCA_004026905.1 Hystrix cristata | reverse complement strand
AAGTGTGGAGAGGCCTGGCCTGCACCCGCCTTCCTCCCCCTGGGCCAGTACACTATTCTGAAGGCAACATGCTAATTATGGTCAGCGCGCAGGCAGGGATTCCCGAATGTGCTGGCCTAACGCCAAATTCTCCCTTCACTTCTACGGTGGACAGATACCTCTTACAAAAAAAGAAAAGTTGTTTTTTGTTTTTTTTTTTTTTAAATGGTATATTGCATATTTAGAATTGGCTCAAAAAGGATGAGCGATTGGGACAAAAGACTGAGAAATTCTGTTAGGCAGGACCGGGCTGGTCCAGTGTGGGGAGTGCGTATCTGTGTGCTTTATCTGCCACTCAAAGGCAGAGGCAGGCTGTCATTAATACATTCTCCGCCGCCCACTGCCCCAGAGTTGCCCCAATTTTTCTAAGCCCTACAGCATTGTCATTTTATGTGTCTGGCAAGGGAATTAGAGCCAATGAATAAGAAAGCCACCCCCTCCCCATAATGCTGTATTTCCATTCCCTTCAGCTATCTTGCGTAACAATGGAGTCTCCCTCCACCCCCACTTACCACCATTCTCCTACACCAAAGAGTAAAGGATGATTATAAGTCTCTTACACGAGGTGTGGCTTGGTTCAATATGTACTGTTGGTTCTGCAAATATGCTGGTGGGAGGTTGACTATGCATGTTATGTGCCATATGCCACTCTGCTGGCTGCATGATGGGAAGCCTGAAAAGCAAGGGAAGGGAAGTGGATATTCCTTCTGCTTTTGAAGTACAAACTTTAATAAAGATTTTTTAAAAGCAAGAGTTTCAGAGGGAAAAATCACACAATTACAGCTGTGTTAGTCGTTCACAATTCTTACACTGTGCACAACATGTCTCTCAGAAAATAACAGCAGCAGATTAAATTGACCTTCTCAGACTCCTACAGTCAAGTCCAGCTGGATATGTCTCATGAAGTGTGCTGGAAATAGTCTGGAAAAGTCATATTGTAAGTTGAATTTTTGCATGTCTGGCTGTATTTCAAATATTGTCAAGGTGCTTTCAGTTTAAATTGATACCATTTTGGAGAGCAAATAAGTATTTTGTAATGCGAATGGTTGCTCCCTAACTTATTTGTTTTGTAAACTTGGGCTTTTGTATTTATAAGATTTTATTACTAATAGATATACAATATAAACTAAAGTAGTTTTAGCAATTTATTCTAAGAATTTAAATTTTTTTAAAATAACTTTAAAGTAAATTTTTGTGCCTATCCCAAAGTTGGACTTTGTAGCTCCATAGGTCAGTATTTGGGGTAGCATTTTTCTAAGGCAGTCTAGCTACCCATAGAGTGCCTGTAATTTTGTCAAGATGTATGTAAAAAGTTTATTGTAACATTGTTTACAAGAACAAAAACCTGGAAGGAACACAAGACACCACAGATAGGGAATTATTTTAAAAATATATTATTGTCATGTTAAGAAACATTACATTGCTGTTAAAAAAGGATAAAGTAGTAGCTAAAGAAGCACTGTGGGATACCATTTTTGGCCTATGACATAGGCAACAATTTGAAAGTTTGATAGTCTCTTATTGATGAATGTGGAATAATGAAATAAAGGGACGTAAGAATGGGGGCTATAAAACACTTATCCTATAGTTTTTGCACAAATATTCAAGAAATTAAGATCTTATACTCAATGTGATATGAACTTGAATTATTTACGTAACCAAAAGTCATTCTATATATTTAAGGATTAAAAAGAGATTTTTAAAGCATTGTTTAATGAATGCATTTTTTTTTTCTGGTAATGAGGACTGAACCGGAGCCTTTGTGCTGAGCTAAAACCCCAGCCTTATTTGTTTGCCTGTTTGATTAAACAGAGTCATGCTAAGTTGCTAAATTGCTCAGGCCAGGCTTGAATTTGCAATCTTCCTACCTCATCCTCCCTGAGTGCTGGGATTACAGGCATGTGCCACCACACCTGGCTGAATGAACAAATGTTAAAGTTTAATTTTCCTCAGATGTTTTTACTGGAGCCACCACCAGAGTTTTGTTGCTTAGCTTTTGCATTGCTGGGGACCAAACCCAAAGTATGCTACATCCCCATGCCCTTACTTACTGTTTTTGAGGGAGAAAGTCAGCTCTTCCTCACAAGTTCTAGATAAGATCATCTTATGTACTTTAAAGTTAGGTCAGCTGGGGATTTAGCTCAGTGGTTAGCGTGCTTGCCTAGCAAGCACAAGGCCTGGAGTTCAATCCCCAGCACCAATAAATAAATAATGTTAGGTGACTGTTTCCTCCATTTAGTAATACTTGGTGTTACCCACTTCTTGGGTCTTTTCAGGGGAGGGTGTACTTTCAATCTAAATTCCCTTGATTGAAGTAAGTTAAGAATCACTTGGCAGTTCAATTTATGGAAATGAACCTTATTTAAGATATGATCCTGAAGACTCATTTGATTGCCAAGTTTAAAGTTTTTCCATGCATAATACAGAAAAATTAGAGTAAGGAGCACACAGGAATCTGACCATCCTGACTTTACACATTAAGACTGACCATCTATTTTCTTCCAGGAACTTTTCTTAAAATTATTTTTCTTTTAAGTATGAAATACTTTAAACACACAAAAAGTACAATAAATAAGGTTGGGAAGTGTGGCTCAGTGGTAGAGTACTTGCCCAGCATGTGCAAGGCCCTGAGTTCCATCCCCAGCACAGTTAATAGACTCCTATTTGCTTCAGTATGGCTAATTAGGTAATCTGATCATTCCTCCACTGAAAACAACTAACCATGCTAAATAAAATATAAGAATTAAAAATTATTTTGAAATACATCATTGAATTGAAAGGAGAGTATAAGATATCAGAGGCGAACAATGTGAAAGTAGGAATTTTGAAGGGTAAGAGCGCTGTAGATGTAGCGTTCTTCATGGAGGCGTGGGTAGATTTCTGCTAGCATTGATCTTAGCTCTTGATGGTGGCATGAGGAGAAAGAGACAGGAGACCAATCTCAGGGCTCACCACAGTGAAGTCTTCTAGGAAAGCCCCATGAAAGCGCTGGGACCTTGAAGGTCAACTCTTTAGGGTAAGGGTGAACTAGATATACACACCCCCCTACAGGTAGAGACAGCAAGGAAATTTGCTTATCTTGACCATTACACTAGGTGGAAGAGTGAAGAGTGGCCCTGAAAGTTCATACTACAAGCAAACCTACACAGGGGTTTGTGGTCCACAATTTGTAACTATCTGTGATGATCGAAGAATCCTCAAATTGAAAAAAAAATTAAGCCGATTTCAAGTTTCGGTTGCTTCACCAAATGTGATCTTCTCTGAGAGAAATACCTTCAAATGAGACCTCAGAGAATTTCCACAATAGCGCCAAAGAATATGGCCTGAGCACCCAAACTCACAGAATACACGAGCTGTCAAGACACCACAGGGGATGTCCAAGAAACAAAGTAGAAGAATCAGACCCAAAAGGATGTTAGATATAATTATCCATCACACATAAACAGGTATATTTAATTGGCCAAAATGTATTAATAGAAGGGATTAAAATTATATAAAGAAAAAGGACCAAAAGTAACAATCTCTCTAATTTGGAAAAGAAATACAATGAAATAAAAGCTCAAATCGATTGGTTAAACAGATTAGCCATGGCTAAAAAACTGGAAGAAATTATTCAAAAGTTAGGACAGAGAGACAAAGAGATGAAAAATATGAAAGCAAACATACTTAGAGTTCATAAGATCTTACATGGATCTGAAAGGGGTTTCAGAGGAAAGTCTCAGCTTCATTGCTAATCAGAAAAGGTTTCTTTAAAAAAATGAGTGAATTATAAATGACTGCGTGATATAAGCAAAAAAATCGGGAATGATTTTTAAATTTATTTCTCAGTGTGGTTCTCCGTCCTTTGTTGTAGGACTCTAACTCATATCATTTCACAGATGCCTGGAACTAACAGAGTTATATGTGATCAAAATGTGCCACATGCCATGCAACCAGAGCCTGGGTGAAGGAATTGGGAAGCACCTTGTGCTATCGCTAGAAAGTCTGAGATTTATCCTCTTTATGATTCTATATAATTAACTGCAAAATAAGATAACAGTATCTCCTGAATGTACCTTTCCAAACACTTGAAAACACTTTTCAATAAGTCCATTCAAAGCAGTTTGAAAACCTTCATTTTTCAGTATCAAATCTCATTTTCAATGAAGGCTTAACTTCCACCCTGCTTTGCATCTCCGTGGAAGGATTAGGCCGGGCAGCAGGACATCTGGCGGGGCCTATGATGTCTCAGGGTTTATGAATGACAAGCTATGCAAGAGCAGGTCGGGAGCAGTCATCCTGAAGCTGGATGGCACTCCCTTCCCTGTGGCACTGAGGTCAGGCACAAGGCTCTTCAGGAGCAGCACCATCCCCACTCTTGCCTCCTTTTTCCAGAAATTTGCTTCATGAAAATTCAGAACCAGAATCTTGTGGCCTTCTCTAATGTGTAACCTATGCTCAGAGCAAAGCTATTTCTTAACATCGGCTGTGCAGAGGGCTCAGGAAGAAAGAGGCCAGCATCAATGCCAGGGAGTTATCCGAGCAAGGTAGAAGGCCACTGCAAGTTCAGTGGCAGGAGAGGCTACCCTTGTGCCTGGCCCAAAGGTCTGCAGAAAAGCAAGGTCGCGGGCCTTGTCCATCTGAGTTCCCACTAATAAGCTGAAAAGTATGCAAACCAGCGAGTTCACAGAGTAGTTCAGACATTCTCGAGGCATTACTGAGAATTATTCTGAAAGCAGACAATAAGATTATTGAGGGGCTGGCTTGTCAGCGAGCCACGGCAAGTGTTCTGGGAAAGCGAGGCTTTGTCCTGAAGCTGCGTGCTGGCCGGGTCACCGGGAGACACTGGCCTCCTTGTGAACAGGGTCGTCTGTGTCTGCTCCACGCGACTCAAGGCTGCCTGCATTTCCTCCGTCATTGCTGCGGCTGAAACTGTGTCCAGCAGATCTCCCGAGGTCGAAGCGCTTCCTGGAAGCCCAGAGTTTCTGCCTCTTGCTGGGGCAAAGGGCTGGAAAACAGCAAGGAGAAAGCAGATATCCCAAAAGACTGATCTGCAGGTGAAGGAGATTAAATGGCGCCCCGGGATAATGTATGTGGAAGTTATTTAAAAATTCCAAGGGCTGCATAAATAAAAGCAAATATTCTTTCTATATAATAGTGTGGCTTAGTGGATCCACGCAGGGCATCACTGGGCCATGGATAGGCTGGTCTTTAAAAACAGAGCCACTCACCCCATCTTTTTTTGATGCTCCTAATTTGTAATTCGACCCCGTGGAAACTGCACTAGACTTTGCCATGGACCATGGCATGCAAGTAGAATCAGAGCCCTTTATTTTTTAACATCGGTTATGGTCAGATAAGAAGAGAATATAGAGCAGCATTGAATAGTTCACATTAATATGAACAATTTCCTAAGCACTTTGTCACAGAGCCTCAGAACTGGGTGAAATGGTTAGAGGTTATTATTTCCATTTTCCAGGCAAGGAATGGAGGCTCGGGGAGGTGGTGCCCCAGCTGGTGAGGGACCCTCCTAGACTGTGCGGTTGGTCATTGCCTGAGGGGACTGTGACCTGCAGCAGAGTCTCATTCTGAACCCAGAAGCTCAAACAGTTGCATCGCAGCACCAGAGCGGCTGCTGTCCTGCCCTGTTTGTGGCTCCCAGCATTGCTGGAAAGCAGCACCTGCCAACAGCGTGCATTCAGCTTGCTAAGCCACTTCTCACCTGATGTTCTTTCTCTTCCAGAGATGTGTGGGGGTTAAAGAAGCTGGACAGAGAAGCACCTGCTGGCTTCAGGGTAATTGCAACCTGGTAATATCACACTCAGCACTTGCGGTCTAGATGTTATCTCACCAACCTTCCCGATGTCCAGCGAGGCATCGCTCCTTCCCAGGCTGCTCCAGGAACAGGTACTCAGTCCTGTGCAGTCCATGAGAAGCGCCTCCAGCTCTGCAGCGATTTTGCCGGGCACAGGTCCTTTTAAAGGAAAAGGCTTGAGTGCAGATGGCAGATGCTACCTATTGCTGTATTCTGAGTGCAGACATTTAGAAGTCCCTTATTGCTATGTACAGGGATATTTGCTTCTTTCTAATGACACTGAGTGGTATATAAATGGCTATTTTATACCTGTTATTTGATCTTTTCAACAATGTTGGAAGTAGGTGTCGGTACCTTTGTTTTATAGGAAGCCAAAGCTCTTAGAGGTGAAATGATTTGCTGGGATGGGAGAGTAGGGTTTGTGCCCAGGTCTGGGTGACCCATCAGCCAAGATGTGAACCGCCAGTGGCCCGTTTAACAGCTCATTCCTCACTCTGACTTCATGGGCTTGAGGGAAAGAGCCAGGACCCAAACAACCTGCTCGACATTGATTCAGTTTTCAGACTTCCTTCAATACCGCGAACATCGGCAGGTGGCGAGGGAGGCAGGAAGGGAAGGAAGGACCATGGAAGTCCCAGAGGAGATCCTCCAGCACCCATGCGACTCCTCAATATCATGAAGATCTTTGCAAACCCCACGGGTGTTTGCATGGCTCCCTGTGTGCTGGGCCCGGCATGCATGCCTTCTGCTGCAGAGGACCGGTCAAGGTGTGAAGGGACTGAAGTGCAAGAAGACAGGAGGAGAAGAGCTGGAGAATTTGTGATCAATATGCAGAATCTGCATTCTAAAACTTGTCCTACAGTTAGGTGCAGTGGCACATGCCTAGAATCCCAGCTATTCAGGAGGCTGAGGTAGAGGATCACAAGTTCAAGTCCTGCCTGGTCAACTTAGCAGGACTGTCTAAAAATAAAACATAAAAAGGGCTGCAGATGTAGCTCCATGTAAAGAATCCCTGGTCTCAATTCCCAGTACCAGCAAAATACAACAACCACAACAACAACAACCACAAAAAGAACAACAAACCATCTTATAATTTTAGAAGTAAAAGAAATCCCCAGTTACAGTCTCAGCAAAATGAAGTGGTGTGTGCATGATCAAATCATCAAGAATGAACCTTTTACAATAGTTTTAGTATTATTTTATATTGTATTTACATTAGTTTCTGAGGTAATGCAAAAGACTAGCTAACAATAGCCTTTATATAAAATTGGCTGTGAGGAGAGTAGTTATTGTCTTGAGTTAATTATGATCTCGCCTAATATTTCACAGCTAGTAAATCAACCTGCAATACCATTTGTTTAAGTAGTTCCTTTAGTTCAGGTAGCTCCTTTAGTGGGCCCCGGGAACTGGGGACCTCAGCAGAAGGAAGTGCATACCGGGATACCTGCCGGACTGCATAATGTGTGCATTTTAGAGTTTTGACACAGTCAGAGGGGCTGACCAAATCCAATACTCATTTTCACATTCTTCCAGGGAAAAGTGAATTCAGATTAGCATCAGCTCTACTAATAAGCACCCCGAAAATAATCAGCCACCATCCCTGAGGCTACATTTCTCACTCATTGTCCTTGTTCTGGGCCTGTGCCTAACCACAAAGCTCTGATAAAGTCATGTGTGCTCAACGTGAATTGTAAACTGGATGGCGGGCTGACACTGTGGCCTGATAGTGCTGAAACAGGTATTTCTAGCTTTATCAGCTCAAACTTGTAGCCTAATGAAGGCTTTGGAGGTCTGTGGCTGATTTCTCATCGAAATTCCAACAATTCCCCTTTTCCCATTTAGCATACAACTGAAAGCTTCAAGTAGTCATTTGTTGCATTTCAGTAAGTGCGTAATAAACTCTTTCAAAGACTCATGCTTACCCACCCTTGTCCTTTCCAGAGACTCTCACCCTCAGGCCAGTTCTGCCTTAAATCCAGCCACAGTCCTTTCTGCTTTAAGTCCATTTCTTTTATTGCTTAAATCTTCAGAAGTCACAGAGAGTAACTCTGAAAACCCTCCATGAACTTGCAAGCGGGACTTAAATTAATGTATAGGCTTCTCTCTACACTAAGGTAAACCTCCAATTGCTTCTAACTTTCCATTTTGACTCAATTGCCCCCCATAGTGAATTCTGGACTCCCTTCTGTTTCCTCCCCATTGTCTCTATTAATTGTGCTGAGACAGTGTTAGGATGCAATCAGGGGTTGTATCTGATAGTCGGCAGGCAAGGTGGCTTCAGCCCAACAGTACCATCAAGAGCTCTGCAGGCCTGGGGGTGTTGCTCGGTGGTAGGATACTTGGCTGGCGTGCACAAAGCCCTGGGTTCAATTTCAAGGACTGAAAAAACCAAACCTCCAAACGCCTCCCTGCACTCTTAAGCGGGTTCCCCTCGTACTGTGCGGTATCTGCAACATCGCGAGACATCCTGTGCGATACCGTGACGCCCAGTCTCTTTCCGTTAGTCTCGCTGTCCTATAAGAAAAGACTTTGCCAAAGCTGCCCAGACGGCTTTCCCTCAGGCCTCACTGGCAGGACTTGTGCCCCAGGCCGGGGGAATGACCTCCAAGGCATCACGTGTCACGTCCTGCCCCCGTTTGTCAAGGAGAGTCGCTTCCTGACCACGTGGCCTTCAACACAGTCAAGAGTCCACCAGGGAGGGAAAAGGGGCAGGGGTGTTGATGACGGTTAGGCAGGCAGCTAGCTGTGCTTGCAACAAGTGAGCAGTAACAATAACAGGAGACAGGTACATACTGAGATCCTCCAAGCACCTCACACCATGAGAGCTACCAGGTACACAAAGATGAGCAAGATTCAGTTCTTGCACAGTAAAGCTAGCAATCGAGTTGCAGAGCAGACACAGCCCTAAAACCTCAACACTGCCCTGTGGGTGAGCAGAGGAGGCCATCATGGTGGCCCGCACAAAGAGAGAACGAAACTTTAGCTCAACAGACGGGGTGCGATTCCAGGGAGGGGCCAACGAAAGGGGCTGTGATTTTTAAATTTATTTTTGATACTAAAGATTGAACCCAAGACCTTCACACTGAGCTGCATCCCCAGCCCCTTTTTTATTTTTTATTTTGAGACAAGGTCTCACTAAATTACTTAGGCTGGGCTCTAACTTGGGGTCTTCCTGCCTCAGCATCCCAAGCGGCTGGGATTAGAGGCGTGTGCCACTACACCCAGCTAAGGGTTATAAATTCTAAGAATGAGTTAGGTTAAGAAAACAAGACTTGGGAGGAACTCTGAGATATGCTTCACCTGATGTTTGAGTCTTTGTATGGTGTTTTATATTTTATTATTATGGCTCATCTAAAGTTGATGAAATAGAAAATCCTTTTTAGCCTTGAGAGTAGTGTGAATTTCAAGGGTCATTTCCCATGAGTTCATTTTTTTCATGTTTTGTGTCTGGATGAAATCCATTTTATGATCAGTAAATTCCATATTTAAACAAGGAGGCCACTCATCCAGCAGGAAAATGTCTCAGGGAGAAAATGAATGTGGTTATGATTGTTGTGATGTCATTGACTCTGGAAACAGGCTTGTTTTTAAGCATTATAAGAAAACTACAGTAATTTCGATGAGGAGGGATCAGTCCCAATGAGGGAAAGTCTTTCATTTAAAAGATACAGTTTTTATTATTTTACTTATGTATGCTCAGAGGACAGCAAAGATTTGCTTATGAGGACTAGGTGTTAAGTGGATGAGACTGATTTCCTTAGTTCATTTGCTGTCTCCCTAAAAGTGTCCCTCAGACAGCAAGAGACACTGGCAAACAAGTGTTCTTTTCTCTCACATCTTTCTTTTTCCCCAATTTTTATGTCATTTACAGCACACGCCTCCCTCCCCCAGCCATGGAAGATATGTTCGAAGGCCCCCAGTGCTTGCCTGAAATACTATGTTTTTTCTTATGCCTACATGCCTATGAGAATGTTTATAAAGGACAAACAGTAAGATTAGTAATAACTTGCTGGAGATTTTAGCAACCAGCAATATAAGTTTTTCTTTCCTCATCGTTTCCCTTACAGGGAGCACTTCACAGTCGTTCTTTGGCATATTCACATCACCAGCATCACCCTCCCTTGTACTTTGGGGCCATTATTAAGTGAAATATGGGTTGTGACAGTGGTTCTGGTAACTAAAGGGCACTGTTACAGCTTGCATCTTAAGTGTCTCCCACATCTCATGTGCTGGAGAGTAGGGCCCCGGCACAGCAGGATTCAGAGACAGCCCTTTGATAGGTGATTGAATTGTAAAGGCTGTGACTTCATGCCTGGATTCATCCACTTATGAATCATAGCTTAGTGGGCTACTGGGAGGTGGTGGAAACTTTAGGAGGCAGGGCCTCGTTGGAGGAAGCATGTCACTGGGGGCATGATGCCCTTGAAGGGTACATTCTGTCCCCAGCTCCCTCCCTTCTCCTTCTGGCCAGCATGAGTCGAGCAGATTCATTCCACTGCGTGCTTTCCAGAATAATGTTCTACGTCATCACAGGCCTAGAAAGTAATGAGGCCGAGTGATCATGGTCTGAAGCCTCAGAAACAGTGAGCACAAGAAATCTTTCTTTGTTTTAAGTTGTTTATCTCAGGTATTTTGTCACAGTGAGGTAAAGCTGTCTAACACACCTTCTGGGTGACTACCAGATGGGTGCCATATACAAGGTGGATACACTGGATGAAGGGATGAGTCACTTCCTAAGTGTGAGATTTTATTATACCATTCAGAATGGTGTGCAATTTAGAACATATAAATTATTTCTGGAATCTTGTATTTAATATTTTCAGACCTCCGTTGACCAAAGTTAACTGAAACTGGAAAGCAAAATCAGGGATAAGAGAGGACTACTGTACTCTTCACCGGGAAAATTTGCTTTGACAAATGTAATCTTTAGCTTGGTCCCTGTGGAATTTATCATACAATTATGAAAATGTAGAAAAAATGCTTTAAAAACTCTTCTTGGAGCCACCACTCAGGTTCTGTATGTGTTTCTACATAAGAATACAATTTTTCTCTTGTAAACCAATAAGAAATGATAAACATTCCAATGCACACCCAGGTCAAAGTCATGAATAGGAGATTCAGGGCAACAAATTATATGAAATAGATTCCTTAATAATTAAATAATTGAAGGTGAAAGCCAAGTGTCATCTGTCAAATCAGCAAAGACTAATGTAAAAAGATAAGCAAATGAAATGCCTATGCCCAGGGCTGATGAAAAAGTGAAGAAATATGCATTAATATTTTATCCTGACTTGATGATATATATTTAAATTACAAAATATTTACTCTAACACTGTTCAAACATAAAAATTTAGAATAATTTAGATGTCCATTAATAGAGAAAAGGTTAAATAAAGGAATTCTATACATCTATTTAAAAGACTGAAGTATATCTGTAAAGACTGATTCCTTAAAATCTCAAGATCCATTGCACACAGCAAGATACACAGCAAAGTAAAAGTTCTGTGTTTGTACACATATGGTGATGTTGAGAATCATGTTTTTCGGCTGGATATATAAGGAACTATTACAGCAGTAGTTATTTTTGGAGAAAGAATTAGAGGTAAAAGATGGAAAATTTTTGCTTTTCCTTTTATACCATACTGTATAGTTTGATTCTGTACAAAAAAAAAAATGCTGTGGTTTTCAAACATGAGTTGTCTTAACACTGGGGATTGAATGAGGCATGCTCTAGCGCTGAGCCACATCTTCAGACTTTTTTATTTTTTACTTTGAGATAAGGTCTCGTTAAGTTACCCAGGTTGGCCTTGAATTTGCAGTACTAGGCCTCGTAATAGCTGGGATTGCCGGTGTCCAGTTTAAAACACACTTTTAAAAAAAAGAATAGAGTACTTCTTCAAGGTTTTACATTAAAAAATCTGCTGTATACAATGATGAAGAGCTGGTAAAGAATGACATTCCATTATGCTAATGATTCCATTTTTATAGAAATATACATACAGACCAATAAAGTGCTTGCAGTAAAAAGCCTGGAAGCAGCTGTTACAGTGGTGCGTGCCTGTAATCCCAGTTACTAGGGGGGCTGAGGCAGGAAGATCACTGGGGCTGTTGCTTGGTGATGAGTGACCTTCAGTTCAATCTCCTGCACCTCAGAAAACAAACAGAACAACAAAACAAGCCTGGAAAGATATATCTGAATTATCAGTGTGTCTGTCCCCTAGACAGAGGCGATGTGTTGAAATTACAGAGACCTCCACTTTCTCTGTACTGTTTAATTTTGTGCAGCAATAGTGAACTATCAAAGAGAGAAACATTATTTTTCTGAAAGGAAAATAAAAAGAGAAAGACTGTTTGGCCTTCCTACTCCCTTTTGGATGGAGCCTCCTGTCTGCTCTATTCAAAAGCCAGGGTTTGGCTGTCTCTCACCCAGCTCACTCCCATTTCCCTTTTAAATCCCACCTGCAGAGAACGTAAGCCTTTGTAGTCAGGGTAGGATAGGTGAGAAATCTTACCTTGGATCCAACTTATCTACCTCACTCTTACCCAACTAGAAAAACTGGAAATAAAAATCCAAAACAGAATGTTCAAACAAGACTCTCAAAACTAGCCTAACCTGTAAATGAAATCAACATGTTTTAGTGGATGGTGGATTTGTGCTAAGAGCTGGCACCCAGTGGAACTAAAAGGAGCAGAGACCAGAGGCCCAGGCCTGTTCCCAGAGACCACTTGTCCCTTGCTCTTGGAGCCTCATCTGCTCATCATAGCGCTTTCTCCAACCCAGAAGGCCCCTCTGTGAATCCGGTGGGGGCAGGAGAGCTATGGGAAAAAAGATGATTAGCCCATGTGCAAGCCCTGGAGGGCAAGTAAGTCTTGTGTTGTGGGTTTGTTACGAATATTGCCTAGAAAATGAGGAGAACCCAAGATGTTCATTAACCCTAACATGCTCTGATATTATTTAGAAGACGCTATGACTCTTCAATCCCAACAATTGCTCTTTTCAATTACTTTTCATCTCAGGACCTCAAAAACACTTAAATATCACTTTAAGTCTTATATTATGGCCCTATAATAATGGGTGTGATTTCTCTTGGGCAACCGACACTACCTGTGTTAAAATATTTTCCAGCACCCTCCTTCTCCATCAATAATTAGGGTAAGGAGTGTAGCACAGTGGTGGAGTGCTGGCCTTGGGTGCGTAGGACCCTGGTGGTGCCTGGCACTGTGAATGAATGAATGAATGAATGAATGAATGAATGAACGAACAAATTAATGAACAAACAAAAAGTGTTTTATTACTGGTGAGAGACACTGGCAGCAGGACAAGTCTTCTTGGATGTGTCCCAGTGCTGGAGCAGAGCTTTGGAACAAGAAACCCCAGTGTGAAGTACAAACCCAATTCCTACTTCACTCAGGGAAACCGGAAGAGATCTGAGCAGGCACACACAAGGGGAAGTGGTCAAGCAGAAGTGCTAAAGTCCAGTTCTCCTTCGCCATTTCTTTGAACCTTATTGTTACTCTAGCTACAGAATATTTCACATGCTGGCCCACAAAACAAGAGAGAATAGACTTTCTTGAAAGTTGAAAAAATATTTAAATGACAAAGTAGACCACTGTTACTAGCTGAATTGTGCTCTGCCCAAAAAATACATTTTAATCTTCACCCCCATGCCTCAGATACGACCTTAGCCGGAAATAGGCTCTTTGCAGAATTAACCAAGTTAAAGCAAGATCATCAGCTTGGGCCCTGATCCAGGATGACTAGCGTGCTTATGAGAAAGGAAATGTGGCTGCAAAGCCAGACACATACCAAGGAAGGACAAGGTGAAGACCCAGAGGCAGGGACTTGGAGTGATGAGTCTCCAAGGTGAGGAAGGCTGAGACCTGAAGGCTTCAGAGTGAGCAAGGCTCTGACCACACCACACCCTGCTTTCACACCTCTACATCAAGAACCTGTGAGACAACACATTTCTATTTATTAAGTAGATTACTGCCCAGCTTGTGATACTTTGTTATGACAGCCCCAGGAAATTAATATATCCACTGAAATCATGTCCTTAACAATGATCAGAGAGCAAAGTAAGAGTGAAACCTCAGCTGATTCCAATGTGGGATGTTTATGTGACAAAATAAGTAACAGGAGCTCATGGTTCTCCATTGAGACAGTGGGTTTTTCTGAGAACACCAGACCTTTAGGTAGTTAGTTCCCTTCCTGTGGAAAGCAGAGAGCCAGTCAAACCCGCCCTCTGCGACAGGGCAGAGAAATGAGGGCCTACCACTGTGTTGGGAAGATGCTGTCCCTAGCTGGACTATTGCTGGGCTCTGTGCTGGAGCTAGCACTGTGCACGAGGCTGTTCAAGCTCAGACTGGAGACAGAGACCAGGCTCTAGGCCTCCTCAGAGGGAGCCATCTGAAGTGCACAAACCAAGTGAGATAAGAATCAGAGGCAAGAGGCTTCCCACACAAACAGAACCTGAAAACTCAAGGCTACCTGTCCCTGGACCCCTACTAGTCAAGGGTTTTTATTTGGATGTTCTTATTTTTTATTTTTGTTTCTCCTTGCTTTTTTCAATTTTATTTTAAGTTTTCCTCAGAAGGAAAAATGAACACAAAGTAGAACCCCCCATGCATAATTTTTGTGCACCTATAATCTGTGAGCCTATAATCGATTCCTAACTCTATGTGTGTATTGTTCTACTGTGCAGAATCAGTTCTTAGCTCTTCCTTTCATTATCTCTTGGAAGTCAGGAATTAAAGGCAAAACCCTGCACTTGTGGTAAAGAGAGGCTCCCGGACCAAGAAGTCCCCACTCTGGTGGCCCTAAGCAGCAGCCCCCAGGTCCCTGAAAGCTACTTTCCCAGGATGGCCCTCTGGCTGCCTGGGGGGAATGGGGACGCCTGCCCAGCCCAGCCTCAACCTTACTTGTGCTGGGCAGACAAAGGCCAGCGGAGGCCGGAGTCTTTCTTGTCATTCACCAGCAGGTCTCAAGACCCAGAGCTGCGACTTTTGTCTGAGGAGTAGGCCGTCTGGGAGGAGCCCAGAAAACAGTGTGGCCCACTTGGCGTCATCTCTCCTGTTTACCTCGCCCACCAAAAAGGGACTTCTTTTGTCAAAATAGAATACGTGTGAGAAGAGCAGGCTGGTTGTTTTGAGGAGTTCGAACTGCTAGGTCTTTCTCCTGTGATTTGGTTTCAAAATCAACAAACCCACATCTGCCTGAAAAAGGAAAAATGGAGTCAGCTATGTCATCACTCTTCTTCAGTAGCAGGCCAAGTGACAGGAAAGGCCTCTTGGCCCTTCCCTGCCATCCCCAAATAGTGACTGCACGATGCTTCAGAAGCTGCTAGGCCTATAATCCCCCAGGATTTGGGAGGGGGGCAGAAAGGTCCATTTATTTGGTCATTTTTTTAAGATCAGGCTGGTAAAATTGTTTTCTGAGGGCCTCTTGTTCATTTGGCTTTTAAATACTTACTATACTGCCTGCCCCCCCCCCCGAAAAGCAACATGTCCACAGGGTCGACCGTCATGGATTTTTCCTCTGCAGTACAATCAGTGTAGCAAGAAGGTGGTTCTAAAAAACGTGACCGACTTATAAATATATCTGGAAATATTTTAAAAATAAAAAATGCCCAGGGCGAGGCTGGGTCACTGCCCAGTGGTGAGAAGCGGGATGTTTACAGGGAGATGGCCCTGGCACCTCCCCGGGGAGCTGCAGAGAGATTTGGGGTCAAGTGGAAACGTTCTGTTGCCAATGCCCTGCTGCTTCAGATTCCAGGGAGTCGGCTGGTGCAGGGAGCCAGCCACAAACGCTGACTAGGGGTAATTAAAGAACAGCTTTGCAGTCGCCACTGGCCGCTTCACCTTTATTTCCTCCTCCTTCCTTCCCTTTGTGTCGCCTCTTCCCCTTGCTGGGGATGGGGGAGTCCTTAGCAGGACTGGCCCTTCCCGGCCACCCCACGGGTTCAACGCCCGCCCCGGCCTCTCTGCCCCAGTCCAGTTGCCTTAAGCAGAGTGCAGAGAGGATGTTTGGTCAAAGGGCATCGAGATGGGAACAGGAGAATCCAGGAGAGGAAACGAGGGGCCAGAGATAAAGAAATAAGAGCCAGGAGGAGGGCAATAAATAGAAACTCAGATGATGAATAATGCCAGGTACAGAATAGACAGGGAGCGACATGAAAAAACAGTGAGACGGAGATTTTCTTGCAAAAAGAAACAATTCAAAAATAGAAAAATATGAGAAACCTGAAAACAAACAAACTCAGAAGCCCTTACAGGAAAGCACAGAACCAAATGGAAGTGAGAAATAGAACCCCAAACAGGAAGGACGTCTGGATGAGAAAGGCGAGTGAGGGAAGAACAGAGAGGACTTTGTGGTGTGTTTGTAGATTAGAGGGAAAAGGACAGAACAGAGAGAATCCCAAAGTGTTTATTCCTTGCACCTGGCCAACAAAAAAAATCATTATTTTTTAATCATGGAAGAAATATCTCTAAGAGCACTGGGCCTTTCCTGTCACTGGCCTGTCTCTCACTCAACTCAATCACTGAGGACTCATTTAAAAGCAGGAGGAAACCCACTACCAGGAAAACTGAATTTCCACCTAGATGATTTTCATATAAAGTTTATTTTCTGAAGAGGCTCACAGACCCCGTAGTTCATGCTGGATTACCTCTCCCAGGTGGTGAATAGTCTCAAGCTGCCTAGTCCCTGTACAGCCCAGGGACATCTCATTTGAGATATCTTGCTTTATCTCTTAAAAATACAGACAAAAAGATGAAATAATTATTTGCATGCATCCCCATTTCAGAAGGCTGCCTTACCATTAATAAGTTAGAGGTTGCCTTGTAAGTTTAAATAATTTAACAAATAGAGTCATAAAAAAAATGTAAGTAAAGCATAAACTGATAAATACAATGCATACCCGGGAGAAGTAAAGATTAGTTATTTCATTACTGCAAATTGCTTTTACCAAACATTATGATAAATTACCAGAAAGATGCCTCTCTACCCCTTTCTATAATTTCCAATTATTAATTTTACTCTCGTGCAAGTACTTCTTTCCCTGTGTGCCTCTCTAGCCCTTTTGCTCTAATGAGGAAACAGGAAAAAAATATGCAGGAGATAAAATGCTCAAACCGGGGCTGAAGCAAATGAAAAAAGATATCAGAAACAAATAACATTATTAGCTTTTAGCTCCATAATAAGCTCTTATTTATTTAGACCCTATTAATTTGGAATTTATAATAACTTGATTGGGATCTGGGCACAAGTTTTCCTTCATTTAGCAAGCCCTGTCTGGCTAAGTAGTACAGAAGAATAATGTAAATGAGATTATAAGGGGAATGCTTGAAATACATCTTGGAACACTTCGGGCAGTCCCTTATATATGAATAATTAATATAAGAATAGATATTATTCTTATCCGATAATTATCTGGTAATTCAGCAGGAATTTGTTAGGTCACCCTGCAGAGTACAGTAGTGTGGGCCTGTCACTAAATAGCTCTATGACCATAGGCAAGGCATTTAACTTCACAGCCCTGATTTTTCTTACCTGTAAAATTGGACAGATAATGCCAACTGTGCCTAATTCAAGGGGATGTTATCAGCACGAAATGAAAGAGTGGGTGGGAATCCATTTTGAAATGCATACATAAAGTAGTAGGAAAACCTATTTTATATAAAAGGAGTTTAAAATTTCTATTCTCACTGATTCTGTATCACCTTTCTTCCAGTAGTCTACATCAGTGAGGTTTTGTGCTTTACATGACTTCAGCTAATGGAAATTTCCTAATGAATTGTGTGTGTGTGCATGCACGTGTGTGCATGTGTCTGTGCATGTGTGACATCCCCAACAGATCCTTGGAGTCATTTTTTTTGTGTGTTCTAGGTATACTCAATATATTTAAGATGGCACAACTGAAGAAAGTTATTGTGTGCAGTTGAAAGAGTCTAATCATTGCAGTCTGACAGACTTGGGTTCAAATTCACGATCTTTTACGCAAATGATTTAGCTAGAACAATGATCTTAGAGTTCATTTCTCTAAAAAAATGGAGCCACCCCATTCAGGACCCCCCTGGAAATCCAGGAATTATTCTTCTTCTCCTTTTTTCTAATAAGGCTTTCCTCACCTCCAAAAAAGTTAAAATAGATAAAACAATCCATTCAATTGGATTTTTAATGAAGACTAAAAGAAATAATGTGCCTAGCACAATGCCCAGCGTAGAGTGATAATTAATAGCATGAAAGATACGTTACTTGAAGTGAAATTTACATTGGAGAAATCCCAAGACTCCTCACTTCAAATCTCCAGCCATTATTGCAGCTTGTCTCCCAAAATATGAATTCAATAGAAATTTATAATTACAACAACCAGTTCCTTTATACATAGCCAATCTAAACTGGTTGTGGTTAAATGTTTATTGCAAAGTATTAAAACAAGGTTTCCTCCGTTTGAAAACACCTGCTTTTCACATTTGAATGTTTTGAAAATCAGACGGAGTTTTACAGTCATTGCCAAAATAAACATGCCGATTGTGAGGTAGAGGAGTTGCTAAGAGGAATTGTCATTTGCTGCAGTGGGTGAATTCAGCCAAAGCTTTGCAATAAAGGATTTTCAAAGTCAGGAGATGTTGGTGTTTGTTCTTCACTCAGATGCAAAACACTGTCTGTCAGCCCGCTTCAAAAAAAAAAGCAGCCGAACTTCCTGTAAGAGGTAATCAATTCAGGACAAAAATGTTAAGATTTCTTCTGAGGGGTGCTAAAGAGGTCAGACTGAGAGATGCTTTTGTGAAAGGGTCCCCTCTGCTTTGCAAAAACTGCCAGTGTCTGGTGATTCCAAGGGACTTTACAATATGAGCAAAGGTGAGTAATTACATGAATAAAATGCAGAATGCTTGTTGCCAAAAGTTGTGCATATTTAAGGTTTCATTTCCTTTTGTTCTCAATGAATAAAGCTATCTTTTAATTAAATTAATTCATCTCCTTTCTTTCAGTTGACACAATCACTAGAGAAAGTGTCTTGTTTTTTAATCACCTAAAAACAGAGTGAAATATAATTATACTTAAGATGCTTAAATTTATACTTAAGGTGCTTAAATTTATACTTAAGATTTATACTTAAATTTATACTTAAGATGCTTTACTTTGTAGCATATATGTTATAAAATTATAGCTGTGTATGTCTGTGTGTTTATTTTAAACAGTTGAAGATTTGTCAAAATATAGTAAGTTATCGTTTTCAAACTAGTGATGTAACTGTTTGTACCTTATCTAACCATATCGTCTTCATAGGTTCTGGGCATTTTGTATGTGTTATTTAATAACAATAATGGGAGCATTTACTATGTGCCAGTTACTTGCAAGGGGTGAAAACTGACTCCTTTAATCTTTAAAAGACTAAATAAGGCCAGATATGGCAGTGAATAACTATAATACCAGCTACTTGGGAGGCTGAGGCACAAGGATTGCAAGTTTAAGGCCAGCAGAAGCAACTTAAGAGAGACTCAGTCTCAAAATTTTCAAAAAGTGGGGGCTGGGGTGTAGTTTAGAGTCAGAGCACTCACCCACCACGCATGTGAGCCCCTAGGTTCCATCTCTGGCACCAGCAAAAAACCAAACCAAACCAAAACAAAAATGAGGTGAAGATACTAATGTGATACACATATAAATTCATTACCTGAAATCATACAGCTGGAGAATACTTGAGGGAACATTAGCACTCTGAAAATCAGAGAGGTTAAGCAATTTGACTATCCCACAGCTCATCTGATAAGTGGAGAGCCAGGATTCACCCGTGGGCCTGTCTCAAACTGACAAGGTGATGCCTTTTTTCTTAGAGATTTGGCTTTCTTAACATCACGTGACAGGGTAGCACAAGAGTAAGACTCGTGTGGGGAGAAGTTGGGGAGGGAGGAGAACTGTGGGAGTAACTCCTAGAGCCCTGAGGGGCTTGTGATTGACCTTAGAAATTGGCCTTCTAGCATTGGAATTTCCTCTTACAGCGACTTTTTTTTAGCTACTGTGGGTACAATCAATGAAGTTTAATTCACACTCATTGAGCTATTATGTCACAAATTTTCTCTCACTTGGAACATATTTTCCTCTCTCCCTGTCCCCTTTCTGGTTAACCCCATGCACCCACCTCTTTTAAGGGAAACAAAAAGCAAACACACACACACACACACACACACACACACACACACCCATGCCATGATTCTGGCTTGGGGGAGTGTATTTCTCAGACCTGGAATTCCACTTGAGCGGTTGCTGCTGTCCTCTTACTCAAAAGGGGACTGACGGGCAGGGCAGTCGAGTTCTGCCCCTTGAGCCGACTTGAAAGGTTAGACCAGCTTTAGCCTCCTCTATGTCTGCTGTTCATACATTAATGTTACCCTTTGTAGATTCCAACTATATGAAGAAAAAATATGTGCTGGTTTCAACAGGAATTAGTTTTAGGCTATCTCAATTGGCTGTACTTTTCTAAATTAGGAACTAAAAATTATTTTGATTGGACTCAGCTCTACTACCGGAGAAAGAAAAGTTTTATTTTTCCCCATCTCCCTGAGACAATCAGGGTAAGGAGTGAGGAGCTCAGAAGGGGATGAAGGTCCTGAGAGACAAAATACTGTCCGGGCACTTTTAGAATTTGAGAAACTTTGCACTAGTGCAGGTTAAGAAAGTGTGTGAGATTTCTCTAGAAGTTGGGTTTTACAGTCCAAGGGAAAACAGATATTGGAACAATTTTATGAAATTGCTGATTTTTTTAAGGACTTAATATACTATAGTAATTTTTACCTGTAGGAATGTTCTGGTTTCTGTGTGGCTCACACTTGATAAATGTCCCAGGTAACAGTGTGGATTGTAAAGAAAAGCAGAACTTTGAGGTCAGCATCAATCTAAATACTCAAAGTTAAAACTGTAAAAAAAAAAAAGTCAATGAGGCCTCTCAATAATAGACTTTATGAAGTAAAAGAAGGTTAAAAGAATAGTTTTCACCATCCATTTTCTCTGAATAGTTTGTCCTTTTAAGTGGTGAGTTAGTGGCTTTGTTATTTTTTTGTGTGTTCAATTTCCTTTTCAGCTGTTACATAGTGACGTGGTTAGCACCTTCTGCCATCCAGAGGGATGAAAGAGAAAATAATCTGCCCTCCTCCATCACAGCACCTTTTAAAACTCACAAATGAAGGAGCTGGGAGGAGATGAGGACAAGAAATTATCTTTAAAGTAGAACCTAAAAGCAGTAATTATGAAGATTTAGCTGGAAAATGTTAGAAGAGCAGAGTTTGAGTCCTGAATCCCTTTTAATTTGAATACATTTGAACACCAGGATTATAATAGTGCTCATACCTTTTTAATAGTTATTTCAATAGTATTTCAATAGTATAAGCAATCATCAACCGACTGAAAGTCCTTCATCTGATCACTAGACGGAAGAGAAGCTCAAGTGGACTCAGGAAATCCCTGTCTGATAAGAAAGGTGGGGGTGTTTTGGGTAATTTATGGCGGGTGTTAAGTATTTCAGGTTTGAATTCCTGGGCAGGCCTCTTTGTGAGGGAAAGAAGAATCGGCAACACATTGAGCAACACAAAGATTTGCGAGCATGACGGGGCCTCTCAGGCTCTCAGGCCGCAGCTGTGTCGGGGTGGGAGTGAACAGGGGCGCTCCCGGAGGTGTGAAGTGTTCCGCCACAAACTACAGCGCCAGACATTGCCGGGTTCGGATGCCCGCATTGCCACACAGCAGCTCAGCTGGGGAAAGCAACCTCACTGCCCTCAGCAGGACTCTGTCACGTCACTGGAGATAGTACTTGGGGCAAAGCGGTGATAATAATGGTCACTGTCTTCACGGGTCGTCGTAAGAACCAAAAGATACCAAGTCTTTTCCTTCAGCACCTGGCACAGCAAATGCTAAACTAACAAATGCTTATGATGTGTTTATTTCTTAAGACATTTTTAAAGGTTGTGATAAGAGAATTCTCAAAACTACTCACATCTCTGTGAGTTTCTGTGGATAACAGGAAACTCCAAGTTCTGTCCTGGGAAAAGGTAACGTCTTGGTTTCCCATCGGGGAGTCTAAGGTGCGATGTGGCCCTGGACCTCCTCAGTGGGACTTGAGCCAATAGCTACTGAGGACAGGGACACCTCAGCCCGCCTGCATCCTCTGCCTCCTCAGCCTCCTGGTCCCCGGTCCTTCGTGTGTGGACAAGGAGCACGGCCGGCAGGGTGAGTCCCGCAGTGATGGTCTGCGTGTGAAGGTGCCTAGTGGGGGACAGCATCACTCGATGGAAGCAACAGGTGTGGCAAACTAGGTGCAGAGTTCACTCTGGAGCCACGCGGTGTGGGTCGAGTAGGGGAACTGGTGCCCACAAGTAAATACCAAGGGCCAGCAAGGGGGCCCCCAGGCCCCTCCCCGAGGGCAGTTAGGTGCCAGAGCTCAGGCTGACTCGGGGACTCAGGCAGCTGCAGTCACCACGGGGACTGTTTTTGTTAAGCAGCTTGCTCCTCCACAGGCTGCTGCGCCCGCCCCAGGTGGACTGTGGGAACGTTATCCTTCTAGCTGTCCCCTGGGCCTGCTGGTCAGCAATGGCTTCAAGGGACTGTGAACCTCTTGGAGAAAGAAATCACTGGCCAGAGCTGCAGGACACAACTCAGTTAAGCTCTCTTTCTTGGAGAAGAGGGTCACCCAGCCCTCTTTGGCACTTTCCTCTCTCCACTAAGTCTGCTTCAAACCTTCTCCATTCTTCAAAACCAATAGAAAAGACGAGCACTAGCCAGGTATGGTGGTACAGGCCTGTGAGCCCAACGGCTCTCAAAGCTGAGGCAGGAGGATCACAATTTCAAGGCCAGCCCGGGCAATTTAGTGAGATCCTGTCTTGAAATAAAATAAAAGGGACAGAAAGATAGACAAGGACACAAATGGACAGTTCACCACAAAGGAGACCAAATTAATTTTTAATATTGAAATGGTTCTCTTGCCCACAATTAAAAAAAATCCAAAGCAAAATGAGATTGTTTTTCACCGATCAGATTGGCTAAAACAAAAATGTATGCTAATAAATCTCATTGTCCACAGTCTGGAGAAAATAATTTTATTTAACCTAATTAGAGGGTGATTCCAGGACTCTCACATGTGAGCCAAGATGTATGGACAAGGAACCGGAGGAAGGGAAGATGACACATGATAGGGTCAGTTTACTTGCACTGATGTGGGTCGGTCTTCCAGACACAATGTCAAGTGACTAAGTGTGGTTCAGGGCAGGGCAGAAAATATCTCTGAAGGGTGACACAAGAAATAGGCCACTTTGGTTGCTCCCAAAAGAAGGCTGGAGGGCTGGGCTGCCGAGGTAGAGTCCAGACTACATGCTGTGTACTTTGGGGGAGCTTTTTCAAAGCCATAGGCATGCATTTCTTTCTTTTTTAATAAAAGTACTATTATTCTTTTTTTAAAATTATTTTTCTACCCTCCTGTCCTGTAAACGTTCCCCTCATTTTTGTTGTTGTTTGCTTTTGCTTCAGGGGTGCTGGGGATCAAACCCAGGGCCTCATGTATGCTAAGCATGTGCCCGTCACTGAGCCCCACCCCTGCTCTCTCTCCTCTCATTCTTAGCAGATTATCTCGCCTGCCGCTATCAGAGAGAATGGCATCATCCCTGGGACCATCTTCAACCCATTCAGGCAGACAGCCTATACTCCCGCCTGCACCGTGCCCACCCTTTCCACTTGTCATCTTCTGGTCCCTGGGTGCCCTCACCACCCCTGCTGAGTCCCCATCCTCTTCTTGCCGAATGTTCAGCTTCTCTCTTCCTGTTGGATTTCTATCATCTATTAATGTGTATCATCTACTTAAATTTACCAGTGTCTCCAAGATCCCAAATCATAAATCACCCCAGCAGCTGCCCCTGACCCTTTCACCTTCTCGTAGTTACTTTTCCTTTGGTGCTGAGGATGGAGCCCAGGGCTGCAAGCATGCTAGGCAAGTGCTTCACCATTGAGCTACATCCCCAGGACTTACCCCGCTTTCCCTGCTACCGACTACCCACTCCTTTCTCTGTGCTTATTTTGCAACCTGTGTTTTATCTCCACCTTCCATCTCCCAAATGCTCTTTCACAATCGCGAGTGACTTTCATGTCACTAGGCTTGCTAGTTGCCTCTTGCTGAGAGGCAACCAGGAATTCCTGCACGCTCTCTTCTACTCTTTTAGTGAGCTTTGGTTACCGTGTCTATGTTTCAGTCGAGCATCCCAGACTCCCTGTCCATTTATCATCTGCTTTGGGCTTCCCACGGTCACCTCAGCCTCATCAGGCAAAAGTGTGTGTGTCTCCCCGCCCCCCACCCCCGCCGTTCTCTAGGTGGATGGCTTGGTAATCCGTTGCCTTGGCCAAGCCAGAGACTGAGGAGTTGTCCTCTTGTCTGCCGCTGGCCCTGCTTTTGCCTTCTAAACCTGCTCCTCGGCGACTCTCCTAGCTCCGCCAGCACTCTCTGTGTCTTTCAACCAGTCCTCCCCCTGCCTTCCCCGCCCCCTCAGTGCTCCCCAACCAGCAGGATCAATTCCAGAGTCCTTCGCATGGTTATGAAATGCTGCTCATCCTGGTCTGATTCACCAGCAGTTCTTTGCATCCTAAGATCCAGCCTACCGAGCTTCGTTCAGCTTTTGAATACCGTAGTTCATATCCTTGCTCATCTGCATCTTGGAACACGCGGCTCCCTCTACCTGCAAGGGCCTTTTCTAGTCTTTTCTTCTCCGGGACAGCTTCTCCTCGCCCTTCCATCTTAGCTGAAACCTCTCTCCCCAGAATCACTGGCTCAATCCCAGGCTGGATGTTTCTCCCACAGCCTCTCCGGCACCCTACTGTCCTAATGAACTGCTTCCTCAGCTCTGACTGAAACTGAAGATGGAGCGTATGCGCTCCTGGGACACCGCTGTGCCACCCACCGTGGTCTCTGGCACGCAGGAAATGCCACATAACCACGGTCTGCACTGATTACTGCATGACCGGCCCCCATTTCACAATGCACCCTAAGAGAGGCACGTGACCGGGGCCTTGCTGCCTCTGCGGGATCGGCGGGGCTGTAGCTGAGCCAGATGGAAAACTGTAATTCTGACTAAACACGTTAGAATGCTCCTAATACACTCGATGTATTTTAGAATTTTTAAAAAGTTTGCAATAATGCATGTCTTCCTCTTCCTCTTATTCTTTCTTTTCTTTTTAAAGGGGTCTGGTACTGGGTATTGAACCCAGGGCCTTCACACTGAGTGACATCCTCAACCCTTTTTTCTCTTTTTGAATTTTGAGACAGTCTTGTTAAGTTGCTAAGTCACCCAGGCTAGGCTTGAACGTGCTATCCTTCTGCCTCAGCCTCCCAGGGTGCTGGATTATTTATCATTTTTAGAGACAAGATCTCACTATGTTGCCCAGGCTGGCTTCAAACCTCTCTACTAAAGAGATCCTCTTGCCTCAGCCTCCTGAGTAGCTGGGAATACAAATGAGTGCTACTGCATTTGGCTAATGGATGTATGTGTGTGCGCCTGTGTGTGTGTGTGTATCTGTGTTAGGTGTGCTAGGGTTAAAGCCCAGGGCCTTGCACATGCTAACATGTGCCTTTACAGTCAATCACACTCCCAGCCCTCATTTTCCTTTCTATGACTCTGTGCATGCGTGTGTGTGTTTGTGTGTGCACATTTATATGAGTGTGTCAGAAATGACCCTGCCAAACTGATCTTGGTAATCTAGTAGTTTGAACTGGGAATCTGTTAGAACATAGGTCTTTAGCAAGCTTTCCAAAGAGTGAAACAAAAATATAGTGTAACTATTTTTAAATATACAAAGTCCCTGACTTAGGAACAAGTTCCATTCCACAAGTGTTCATAAGTCAGATTCATTCATAAACTGAGAAAGCGAGTCTTAAACAGTACACCTGTGAAAGTCCGCAACTCAAATGTTCCTAAGTTGGGGACTTACTGTGTAGTGTCATTATTGCTAGTGGCAGCTATAGACAAGTACATTGTGTGTTGCTTAAGAAATTTCAATGTGTAGATACCTAAAGTGCATTGTAGAAATAAAGTCGTAATTACATTCCAGAGGTCAAGGCTGACCAGCGTCAGAATTAAGGATGTCAGTTGGAAGACGAGGAAGAGTTTGGGACAACACAACACGGTTGTCTGCTCAGACTACTGGGTGGGGTGTCACTGGGCATATGAATCCACGCAATCCTCAGCTGGAAATTTTAGGAATGCAATCAGACTGGAAGCAAAACTTTTAGAAACTAAAAGAATAAAACATAAAGTTGAATAAACACATAAAGCAGGGCTAGAAATGGCATAGATCTGGTTTTTAAAGGAAGAGAACTACAGTAGGCCATGCTCTGCAGATACTGTGCAAATCCCAGTGAGAGACAGTGTAGCTCAGGGTGTCAGAGCATTTGCCTCACACTCATGAAGCATTGATTCATGCCCAGCATTGCCAGAAAGAAACAGAAAAAAGAAAGAAAGGAGGGTGACTCTGCTCCAGAGGTGGTACCCCCACCACAGAACTGGGCCCAAACCTCCTTCTCGCACAGAGAAACGAAACCCAGACTGCCCACATCTGCACCACTGGGCTGAGTTTTGTCATTTCCTCCGTTCAGCAGCTCCTGGATCTGCCCACGGCCACCAGCCTGGTGTGAGCCCTCCGTTTGTGGCCTTGCCCGAGGGCAGAAAGAGACATCTGTGAGATTGTGCCAAAGCAGCCTGGCATCTTAGCCTGGATCTAAAACTTACCAACCAACCAGTGTCACCCCGTTGTTCTGTCTGTCTCCTGTGGAGAGAGGACAACAGCGCTCAGTCCACACGGCTGCGTGAGGATTAAATCGGATAATGTGTGCAAAGCTCATGAAGCAATTCTTGGTTCACAGTGACGATGCCATGAACATTAGCTATCACCCCGCACTTCTTTTTTTCTGCAGTGCTGTGGATGGAACCGAAGGAACTAAACTCATCTGCAACCCTTTATATTCTATTTTGAAAAAGGATCTCACTAAATTGCCCAGGCTGGCCTCAAACTTGTGATCCTCCCACCTCAGCTCCCAAGTAGCTCAGATTGTAAGCGTACATCTCCTTGATTCCTTTCTTGCCTCATTTGAACCCATTTTCCCGGAGTGGTCATCTTTAAATCAACTGTCTGCATAACATCTTCCTACTGAAAAACGTTTGTAAAACATTGTTTGTGGCAACTTTTCCCTTTTTAGGGACAAGGCTTTAAAAAGATGTCCAGGCCAAGCCTGGGCCAAGCCTCCCTCTCCAGCACCATCTTGTACCCTCTCCCCTGTTCTCAGGGTTCCAGACTCTCTGACTTTCAGTTCTTCAAACTCAGGGAGCTTCCCTCCACCTTGGGGCCTTTACACAAGCTGCTTCCTCTGCCCGGAACTCGCCGACTCATCCTTCCCGTCTGGGCTGGAGCCTCGTTGCTTCCTCAGGGAGACCTTGCCCCGGCTGCCCTAACTAGGCCAAATCTCTCTGCTACCAAGCATTTCTTCTGGTACCTCTCAGAGTTGCAGCCTGACATGTGGTATGGTGCAGTGTCGCGCACCACCGTTTCTCTTGCTGTCGTCGCAGAAGCTCACGAGGCAGGGATTGTCTTATTTTTGGCTCATTCCAACCCTCAGAACCTAGCACGATTCGTAGTGGATAACATGGTAGGTGCTCAATTAATACCCCTGAAATAAGGAAGGAGGAGAGGGAGAGGACGGAGGCACACCCTCAGCGTCCTTGCTATTTTGGAGGCTGCCCTGCTGCGTGGATCCTCAAGAGGCGCAAAGAGCCACCTCATACCAGAAGCTCACTTCCTGTGGCCTTTGATTCATTAGGACATTAATTCCCAATTCAATTCCGTGTTTACTCTTAGGAAGAATGGTTCTTACGTTGGCATTCTGGAATGACCTTGGACTGCAATTTATGGCTTCTTTTTTTTCTTGTACAGACATTTAAAATCCCCAAAAGTGACACGATGATAGGCATAAAGTTGCAGGGGAAAAAACATCCAGTCTGTCAAACCCAAAAGGAATTCCTTGGCCAGCAGACCACCTCACTCCCTGATATTTCTGCCCCAGATTGAGGAGAAAGCCCCACAAGGAGCTCTGGGGCAAGCAGATGGCAAAGGAGAGAGGAGAATGGGCAGAGGGAAGCCTTCTTGTAGCTGCCATTTTCAACCTCCAAAGCACCAAAAATGAAAGTAGGTATATGAAAGAATGAGAGAAGGACACGTTTCTCTCACAGATCTAAAACTTCCTGATGTGTGTGAGTGAACACGCCAGAGGAACTAGAGAAGAAAGAAGGCCTGCTGGAAGGGACGTTTCCCCTTAGCTCCGTTGTTGCATGAATGAAGCCACCGAACACCAGAGAAAGGAAGGGTTTTGCAGATGTCCCACAGAGGGAGGACTTGTGCCAGGGAAGCTGGGGAAGGAACTGGCTTTATCTAATGACCTCCACTGCGAGCTCCTCCCCGTAACATACGCACTTCACCCCATTTCATCCTTATGTAGTTATAGGACATGGATCTCACCATAACCATTTTACAGATGAAAACATAGACGCAGAAAAGCATGGCCCAAAGATGAAAACTGTTCCGTGGAAACAGGCAGTGGCTGCAGTTGTAGGGCCTCTTGGCTCGCCACTCCCTTGGTTTTGGGCAAGCTGGCACTCGCCCCTTGTCTGTGCAGGGTGACCACATGCTCTGGCTTGCCAAAGTCAGACCAGTGTCACAGAAATAGTGTCTCCAAAAGGCCCCATTTGAGACAATACATGTATTGCATGGTGACTCAACTGTCTATGAAATGGGGATTTTACCATTACTAAGGTTACAGAGCGGGCTCAAGGGTCAGTGGGATTTTACACGTAATGTGCATCTGGCATATCAGAAGGCATCTAGAGAGGGGCAGCCAGGCAGAAAGCCAGCTGTTCTACACTGATGGTCTCACCTGGGTTCCTGTGAATGATGCTCCCAGAGATGGGCATGGCCAGCCTTTGTGGCTTTAGACTAAGCCACCATGGATAGCACTAGCCACTCTCAACTAAAGACCATATGGGGACCAAGCTCCGACCACCCACCAAGCTTGTAGCACCAGTCAGATCCATCACCTGCTCCTTGTTGGTCATGTGGTTGAGACTGAATCTTTTTTCTTTTCCTAAATGCTCTAAGGCCTGGATTTCCTAGTGGGAAGGACTGTCAAGCAGAGAATTCTGCAGAGGCCCCCAGCCCCAGCCCACGCTAATGAAGGAGTGACTTGAGGGAGTAGCCTCCCATTCAAGATTTAGAGATGGGTGTGAGTATTTTCCTCTGGCCCCTTTAAATGTTCTCAATTACAGTAATAAAAATGCTAAGCTCTATTACCTCTTAGTGGAGCAAAAGCTGCTGAAAATTCCTCATTCCCTGAAGAACCTAATTGTTGACGCTAGTGCATCTAAACAGGTGTTCTTCAGATTGCTTTTTCTAATGCCTTTTCACTGGAAAGATCAATTTAAATGTTGCTTTGAGCTAATCAGTGACTGCTTCTGTATTCATCCAAATTTGTACCTTTCATCCTGTGCACTGGGTGAGATGTTACCTTCAAAGTCTAGACATTTAAACAAGGAACTTGTTTTTTCATTCTTCGTCCTCTTCCATGACTTCTATATTTCATGTAAAATATGAATATATTTCTTTTCTTATTTAAAATGCATAGTTTAAATCCATATGAGAATGTGCAGACATTCTTGGGTGTCTTCTGTCACCAAGCATGGTGTTTTGTGCAGGATGGGTATTCAATGAATATTTGTGAAATAAATAAATTAAACCCCTAACCTGGAGGGCAGACAAATTCAATTTGTTGTCTCTTGGTGTTTGGGTTCAGGAATTCATTAAATGTCTAAGGTTTCTGTGCCTACACTTCTGTTTATTCTGCACTGTCTGCTGAGGCTTTCCTCTATTTCATCTCCGTCTTTGGAAAGCTCACCATTCATTCAAGGTTTTCACCAAAACCCAATTTCCTTGTGAAACTCAGATTGCTGTGTCCAACTGGCTATCACAGAGTCCAAGTCTTCGAACAAAGGGGCTGGAAAGGGCTGTCTAGTGTTCCGAACCCCACATCACTTCAGGTCTCAGCGACCTTACCCAGTGGACTCTTGCACTCCGACTGTTTGCCCATTTTGGGACTGTGAACGTCTTCAGATGTAACAAAGGCTGTATTCTGGTGAGCCAAGTATGTTGCCTAACAGACAGTAAGTGCTTAATGAGCTGGAAGTTAATAGTTTTGTTTACTTGTTTGTTTTGTAGGACCTTATGCGTGCTAGGCAAGCACTCTACCACTGAGCTGCACCCCGACCCTTTTCATTTTATTTTGAGACACGATCTCATTAAGCTGTCCAGGTTAGCCTCGAATTTGTAATCCTGCTTTAGCCTCCCGTGTAGGTGGGATTTCAGGCGTGCACAACATGCTAGCCAACTTAAAATTTTAAGAAGGATTTTTAAAAGTACAGAGGACTTAAGCGTGGAAACGATCAGTGCGGCTCTTCAATCAAGTCCTCAGAACACGGAGCTTTAGAGCTTGGAGGTTGTCTGGCCAGCCCTCTTCTATAGGTGAAGAACCTTTTGTCCCAAGACAATCAGGGTCTTGTTTAAGGTCATCTGGCTTTGGACGAGAAGAGTTCAGTCAATAGATCTCCTGAGTGCTATTCTAGATGTTTCTTTTGGCATAATTTAACACATATCGGTTTATCCTCGAGTGTAAAGTACACTTCATGCCCGAACACGGGTAAGTGGCTCACTAGTCACACCTCCCCTACCCCCACCCTTTTATCCCCGTTTCTAAGCAGCAAAGTTGTGGTTCAGTGACTTCTGTCTGGATAATATGAATACAGGGCGCCCAGCCAATTTTGATGAGCTATTTCCCTAAATTATCACGCCTAAGCAAAGGGCCCTAAACTCTGCTGTTCAACACATACCATCGTATCTGGGGGATGGGCTGTACATAGGCCTATCAGCAAATAGCTGGAATTTTATATTTCAGATTGTCAAGGGGTGAAAATTGTCATCCTTGGAAATGACTGACAGTTTTCCTGCCTCATTTCTGCTACATCGAGTGAAAGAAAAAAATCGACTTCAGTTGCTCTACAGATTTCTCGCCGAAAAGACATGTGACAGGACTATACATTTTCACTAGAAATTGACAGGAGAGCAGGTACTTCACAAGGCCTGGAAGTCTTTGCAAAAGTTCCCAATTAACAGAATTCAGCTACCACCTCAAAAAATAAACGAAGTAGGTGTTGCAGCAAGAATGAATCTTGCTCAGAGTGCTGGGTTACTGGCCGGTTGCCTGGGGACAGCGGTAACCAGGGCCTGCCTGCCGGCTCATCCAGACGCCTGTACGGATGCAGTCGGCTTACACCTTGGCAAACTCTGATTTGGATGGCAATGGCAATCTTAGAGGTCGGCAGACCTTCTCCCTAGTAAAGTATGTTAGCTCGGGTCGTTACTTTCATGTGAGTGGAGAAAGTGTCTCAATGAGCAGGCTTAGCAGGACTAAGTCAGTGCTCTGCTCCGAACCGAGTCCATTACTGGATACGACTAGATACATGCCCTAGAGAAGACATAGGAAGTAAGTGAAGGTGGCACATTCATCTAATCCCCAAGTTGAACTAGTTGTGCCACCGAAGCAAACCAGCCGGCTCACCGACAGACACACATCTGCCCGCAAGTCACACCCAGCAAGCATGTTCTGGAACTTCACACTTGCCTGTCTTCTGATGATCACTCACTGTTGTGTTTGTCTCTTGAGGGCCTGGACGCCGCATCCCATGATGGCTAACTGAGTGCTTTCTGACGACTGAAAGAACGACAGAGGCCATCCACATTCCAGAGCCTGTGCTGAATATTACAGCCATTTAAAAATGGTTGTAAAAAAATTGACCAAACTCCCAAATGAATTTGTTTTTTTGAAATTTGTCAAAACTAATTCTAGCATTTATTTTTGAAAGCATGCAAAAATAGCCAGAAAAAAATACTGTGAGTGGATTTCTTTTTTCTTTTTCTTTTCTTTTAAGACACGATCTTACTATGTAGTCCAGGCTGGCCTCAAACTCATGATCCTCCTGCTTCAGCCTCCCAAGTGCTGGGATTATAGGTGTGCACAACCATGCCCAGCCCTGTGAACAAATACAGGCTTGGAAAACTATTTGTGATAGCGTATATGTAACAAGCACATTGTTTCTGTATACGGTAAAAGTAGACAAAGAAAATAACCTGGGTATTTACAAAAGAAGGAACGGCTAACATACAAAGTCATTTTCACCTTACAAAAATACAAATGGCAGCCAAACCTCTCTTTTCATCTGTTAGACAAGAAAAACCAGGGATGTCTGAGTAGTTATTTGACAGTTTTATACAGTGTCCACGGCGACGTAAAAGGTATCACCTTTCTTAAGGGCAAATTGTATGTGTGTTTAAGGCTTAAACATAAGACCTGCAGAAACCTCCCATGGGAATAATCCAAAGATGGATATACAAGCAAACTGGATAGAGTCTAAATCTTGAACAACAGAAGATTAATCAAATGAGGTGAATTATATCCGTATTATTAGGAAGCCATCAAATTAGTTAATGTATGACCATCTTTTTGGAAGAATGTGCATACCATATATATATTTATTTACATATATCCATACACATACATATATGTTTTTGATGTTTGATTTTTGTCTTTTCAGGGTTGTTTTCACATGAGAGTAATGATTGAACTTAGCTTTCTGATAATAAAAATGAAGGCTTTGTTCAAACCACACTCATAAAACTTTAAAAAGCAACAACTTTATGGAGCCAACAGAGATTTGGACATGTAGAATAATAAACCAAAGGATTTGAAAGAGAACTTTACTGACAATTGCATGAATGATGATAAATGAATTAATTATCTTTTTCTTGCTAGAAATTAACCTGTGTCAAGCCTTTAGACATGAACATTAGTGCCTTTGAAATATGGATATGCATATACTCACACACTGCTGGGGAGACTGGGTAAGGTGAAAGCTAACAAGTGTGTACTTCACATTGACTGCTTTACAAATCCGTTTACTCTAATACAGGTAACCGTTGACTTACATGTTAATCAGATACTGGGGGATCATTGTAAGTCTAGAATTGATTCTGCAATATCAAGTATGTGGAGGAGGAGAAACTGATGGAGAAATAAGGGATAGTGGGAGTGTAGGTGAGAGAAAACTAAAGAAGTAGAAATATTTTTTTAAAATGCTCTAGAAAATTAGTTGGTGGAGGAGCGTTTAAAATTACTAAAGTCGAATATAGTAAATCAAATTAGCATTAATATTTTGTGAGTATGTGATTGTGAAAAGATGGACTAAATGATTAGCTAACTGTCTTTTTAATAAGACCATTGGTAATAGAATCAATTATGGTTCATTATCAACTATATTAACAGAAAATTAGACTTTACTAGCTCCTAAAAATATGAGGTTATTTTAATAGACCGTGGTCCCTTATCAACATATGTAAAAACTTAAAGGTTTATTAACCAGCTCCTTTCCCAGAACTAAACTAGATTAGATGATCAATTAATGGCTAAAATGTTATTATATCTCTTTTTAATATTTCTTGTCAAAAACTTAAATATTCCTGATTCAACTTGTGCTTCTATTTGTGTAATGTAATTTGGTCATAATTGGTTTCATTTTGATTGTCTTTATATTTGGGGTACTTATTATCTTTTCTCTTATCCACCGGGAATGCCAAGTACCAATTTTTGCTATTTAGCAAGTCAGTGAGGAGCTTCCCACTGAGTGCCTTAATTATTGTTAATTGAATATTGTAAATGGTTTTCAGGATCACCATCTTGGCAAGCCTCATCATATTCTTTTCAGTTAGCAAGAGTTAAAGTACCAGGAATCTTTTCTACCACTTTACCCAGCATCATCAAATCATAGATCAGCAGTAACTGATTCCTGTGCAAATGAGCATCATTCTTTCTGAAATTCATGTCATCTATGTGTCTCATATGGCACTTAGAACCCACATGAATATTAGGTGACAGCTGTCCTTTTAATGGAATGATCCTTAGTTCCACTCCGGAGAGGAGCACCCCCTTTCATTTTCCTAGCAAATCTCCTTCCGTGTGGCACACTGGCTACTCTCAGGTGGAGCTCCTCATTGTCTCGTGCCAGGACCAAGCTTTCTAGGACTTCTTGCTGCTCTATCATCAAAAGCAAGAAAAAAAAGTAAGTAAAGAGCCTCTGAAGATCTGAAGATATCAGAAATGCTACAGGAAAAAAACAAAAACAAAAACAAAACACCGAGGCAGGCTTTCTCTGTTCTTCTTGCCTTACAATGGAAAATAAAAAAGAAATGAGAAATTTATGATCTGCCTTTTCAATTTCCGTCCTATGTCTCTAGTTTTGGAGAAGGCTGGGGGCTAAGCCTTCCATGGAATGAAGTTGTTGGAAGTTGGTTTTAGCTACATAATTTCTTGCCTTCTTAATGATTTGTTTTCTAGCCTAGTCAATAAAATCTCAGCTATATTAGTGAAATCAAGACAGGAAGCAGCCTTGAGACATAATCTAGTCTCCTTCCTTATCAAGGTGGCCCACAGTGCAATACAAAAGAAGAAAATCTGTCTCTTTGGAGGGCTTCTGGAGGCTTGGCTAGTAACATGTTCCACTATAATGACATTTTCTGCCAGGACTTTTCCATCATATGTGGCCACTTCCCATTAAATTTGGTGGGTCTTGGATTCAGAGATGAATTCAAGGCTCACTTCTTAGTCCATCCCCACCACTATAGCAAAATGGTTTATACTAGATAATCTTTAAACAACATAAACTTACTGGTCACAACTGTAGAGGCTACTGTCTTAGTTACTTTTCTCGTTGCTGAGACAAAATACCTGACACCCACAAGTTAAAGGAGGAAAGATTTCTTCTAGCTCACGGTTTGTAGGGATTTGGTTCATAGTTGGCTGTACCAAGGCAGGGCAGCAGGGCAGAAGGGCACACAGAGGAAAAACAGTCCATGGCAGGGCAGGAGGACAGCAAATACTGAACCTTCTAGACTTACATCCCATCCAGGCTACAAGCCTACTGGATGGTGCCACCCACACCCAAGCGGCCTTCCCATTATCCACACCCAGAACTAAACCAAGCCATTTAGAGGACTAATTTAGTTACCACACACCCTTAATCCATCTTCACATACCCATGATCCAGCTGCCTCTGAAAAGTCCCACCTTCGAATGCCTGCGGCTTTGTGGACATCCAGACACAAGCCGTAACAGCTGGGGAGTCCAAACACAAGGCCCCAGCAGGTTTGATGTCTGGTGAGGACTCCCTCTCCTCTCCAGAGAGCAGCTTCTTGCTGTGTCCTCAAGTGCTGGAAGGGGCAAACAAGCTCTCTCGGGACCTTTGATAATGGCATAAATCCATTGGTCTAATCACGTCCTTGAGGCTCTACTTGATACTATTGTACTGGGGGTAAGATTTCACCATATGAATTAGGGAGTGGGGTACAAATACTGAGACCATGGCACTCACCTTAAGCATTTTCCAATGTTGAGTGTGAGTGTTAATGTACTATGTGGTGCTAATTTTGCCCCTGATTTTTTTCTTTCCTTTTTTTTTGGTCTGTTTGCTAATATTTTCCCAACTACTTGATCCTTATGTATTGTATATGGATTTTTGTTTTGTTTTGTCTTGAGATAGGCTCTTACTATATAGTTCAGGGTGGCCTTGAACTCATTGTGCAATCCAGGCTGGCCTCAAACTCACAGCAATCCTCCTGCCTCAGCCTCCCGTGTATATGGATTTGTAAGTCTCCTCAAATCTTCTGTAATAGGAGATAGGCCAAAATGAATGAATGATTGCATGAATAAAATAATAAAACTTGCCCTTAAGCTGTAGTTTAGAGCACCTTTGCTGGTTATCATTGTAATTTAATAGCAGCAGCAATCAGAGCCTGGCACACCCCAGCTCTAATGAGAAATGCCCTGACCACACCATCTTACTTCCCACTCTCATTTGCTTTGGTGAACTGGATCATTGCAGGCAACTGACCCGGATAATGGTCTTTATTTGCAACTTGGCCCCAACAGGTGAACTGGGCCAACCCAATATTACCCTGGAGAGTTTGAAGTGCACCACAAGTGTGCTAGTGAGCAGAAGGGAGCTGAAAAGGAAGAGTCTGTGTTAGAGAGGGCTCAGAGCAGCCTTCATGCCATGTGCTGGCTGAGTATAAGGGAACAAAGTCTGATCACAAGAGAGAGGAGGGTGGCTTCATGAGGGGGCAGCTGGACCCAGAGCTGCCCCTGCTCTGCGAGGCTGATGTGTCTGCTCCTGTTCCTCACGAATTCTCCTGGCACATCTCCCAGTTTTCCACAGTGACCTGGAAAAGTCCTTTTTGTTTGCAGCCAAGATTCCCAATGTGTATCAAAGCTTTTTCTTTTCTTCCTAGTTTCACTTAATTGTAAAGTTTTTACTTGATCACTTTGGGTATATCCATTTCCAGTAAGATTTTAACATTTTTTTTTTATCCCATAGAAATATACTTGGGAGGAAAAGCTTAGTATACACCAAGTAGAGAAGGATAATTACTTCCATCTACTTGTTTCCAGGTAAAATACTGCATTAAAAATCCCTGGGGTTTGGGGATGTAGCTTGATGGTAGAGCGCTTGCCTAGCAAGTACAAGTATCTGGGTTCAATCCCCAGCACCAAATTTTTTAAAAATCCTAAATATTTAAAGAAGGTGATTCCTTACTTTCATTCCATGGCTTGCTTAATTTTCTTACGGATAGTAGACCCATCTGTGGTGAGGCATCTTGTCTAATATTTGCACATACTGAGATTCTCCCTCTTTTTTCCTACTTGTTTTGGTGGCCTCTCTAGCTGGTACTCACAGACCTTCTTCCTTCTGGCTCACTCAGTGCAGTTCTTGGACAAGTGATTTCCTTCTCTGGGGACCGGCACCTTACAGCAAAGAGCTCGGCAGGAGAGGGAGGGAATATCAGGCTGTTCCCACAAGTGAGGAGGCCTAATCTCTTTAAACTTTGCTCATGGTCAAACTGACACACTGTGCCGGAAAGATTCAGAACTTTCAGTCCTCCCACCTCCTACAAGGGAAAACTGCTGGTTAACTTGATGGAAATATGGGTCTCGTGGGATTCTGACACAGTGACGCTTCAGGCCGCCACGTCAGCCACTGTCCTTCATTTATCAGCGCTGCCTCTAGATTTGGAAATATTCAGGCATGTGAACCCCGAAAAATATGTAATGTTTGTACATTTTCACTACTTTTGTGTCCTTTGAGTCTAAAATATCTGCTATGTAGAATCCATAACTTTAAATAATTCACAAATTTCATAATGTCTAGTTTCTTTCGCAGTCATCTTAATGACAGAATTGACAGTACAACAAACCAAATCAGTTAAGCATAATCCAATTTGGTCATCAGCTGAAAATATCGGGAGGACCTTTTCTCTGAATATTTGTGGATGCTGATTTGCCAAGAAATATAATTCCGAGTCACAGTCTGACACACGAAGGTGTCGGTTAATTCCTGGTCCATGGTGGCTGAATTTGCCACTTTATCGTTCACGGGAGGGTCAGCTTGTTTTTAACTTTGCGGGCAGTTAACACCTTTTCTGAGGAGCTTGTCTGGTTAGCGTCTCCCTCACCTTCTCTGGGGGAACCGCAGCCGCTTAAGGATACTCTGGGCCTTGGAGCCTCTGCGCCTCCCACAAGCTCGCATCTGCTTGGGTGGAACATGCTCCTTTCCCTTGTGCCTTTCAAGGTCCGCCTCACGTGTTTCCTCCTTTCTGGATTTTCTGACTTGTCCAGGTTCCCTGAGCTCTAGTTCGCCCGTATTTTTACATCCTTATCTGTCCATACCAACTTCCCTCTTTTTCACAAACAGCAACAGATTGCTTCCTGTCATTTAACGGCCTCTTGGCCCAGTCAGGGGCTTTGAAATGGAACTTACTGTGACTTTACGCATTACACGTTTGCGTGGACACATTTTTCTTTACACCAAAAAAAGGTGTTTCTGTTGATTCACTTCAGTTATTTATTTTTGCATGTGGAAAGCATTATGTGGCACGGCCACTACTGCTTCTATAGAAAGGGTGAGCGGACACGAACCTTTCAATCATCTGGAAAAGGACCCTTTCTTCCCTTTGGATTGCGCTGCAGGAGGGCGCCCGGGCAGAGAGGGCAGCCTCCCTGTGCTCTTAAGCTTGTTTCCTTAGGTTGCTCGAAGGGATGCTCAGATGCCCTGAGAGGGCCACATTTGGGCATTAGGGCCAGAACGAACCCTAAATGATATTTGTCCGCTATCCTTGTGAAAGTGGGTGACCGAGCTCTGACCATAGTAGGAGCGGCTGCGATTAATGATGTGGCACCACCATGGCTTCCCTCCCTCCTTCCTGACTCACACCGAGAAGTAAGTCACAATTTAAAATGCTCTATGAAGATGTCAGCTGCAACGTTACTAGACAGATTCCTAGTCTCAATTTTTTTGCATAATCTGGACGTCGGAAATGCAAAATCTTACCATTACTGTTTGATGGCTCCGTATTTTTGACAGTTAGGGTTCCCGTGGCACGGACTCACTACCAAGTCGGTCTGAGCTCAGAAGGCAAGCACTGTTCAGACCAGCCAATTTTCCCCAAGCCCCAGGGCTGCAAATTAGGTTGCTGTCACCAGGCTTTTCTAGGACTGGGCTGTTCCTAAGCTCTCTCTGCTGAGGCACAACAGCACACAATCTGGCCAACATCACGTGAGGCGGTGAATGTGAATGGGCCTGGTAGGCGTTCCCCTGACCACGGGAGGGCCAAATGTGACAACAGAGAATACAAAGACGGTGCAGTCCTGAGCCAGCCTAAGGGACAGCGGGGCAGAGGAGGATTGCACCAAGGCCTCAGTTTCTCCTCTGGATAAAGAGAAACGGTACCACCCGGTCCTTATTCCCATTTCACATAGTGGCACAGGAGGCAGGGCAGAGGGAGCAGATAAGTCACCTAAGCAGAGCAGGGGCAGGGAGCCAGGCAGGTGCACAATAAATACTACAGTTGAAGATACAGTCCTGCTGCGGGTGGGTGGCCATAAAGGCACCTGGAGAAAGGCAGACTCTAACTGGCTTGGCCGTCACGCTGCACTCTGGAAGGCTCCGCTGGCGTCTGCAGTCGCTGAGAGCACAATTCAGAGCCCCCTGCCAGCCAGCACGGAGACACACACACAGAAAGACCCCGAGAAGGGGCGGCAGTCTTGGATCAACGCTCCCCACAGTCTCTTCCCAGCTCCACACCCAGTGACGTCAGCTTGATACTTGAGATCAGGCTTCGTTGGAATAGTTATACCACAGAAGCTGGCACGCAACAGAAGCTTTCCCCAGAAAGCCACCCTGCATACTGGCCACGTCAGCTGAGTGAGCTTGGGTAAATTATAAGGCTCTACGATGGAGAGATTATATTAGCTAAAATAATATGTAAAATATATAAAGTTTTAATAGCTATTAAAATTGAAACACATAATCACTTTGACTGCAAGTTTAAAAGATATGATGTAGGACAAGATTTCGGAAAGCACCACACTTTGGAAACCCCCTATTGGTGTAAGTTAAAACTCTCAGGTGTAAGTCACAAAACTCCTAACTCAAGATGGCTTGAACAGTGAAGTGAGGTCATTGTCGCTTAAATAAAAAAGCCAGAAGGAGTGCTAATCAACCCAGAGTCAAGCCTTAACCTAGCAGCTCAGCTGATGCCGCGGGAGACCAGGATGCTTGTCTGTCTATCCACCCAGGACTGTCCTGTTTATGCCTACTGCTCCAGCAACCTGTCTGGTGTAGCACTTGTCTCAAAATAGTCCTGGTTTAGAAGAAAAATGATATGTTTACTTGACCCGTGTTTGCACTCTCTGCCCCACTGCTTTGCGTGGGCAGGCTTTACCCCCAGTATCACGCAATGCGTTGCCCCCACACTCCCCTCAACGTAGCCTCTTCTTGTGTGGATGGCAAAATATCCGCAGCAGCTCTAGACTTCATCCCCCGACAGCACCCAGTCTAGAGGGACAGCAGCTCCTAGTCACATGCTGTGAGTCAGTGCCTCACTCTGGTCTGATTACATCACACGGCCCTTCTTGGTCAGTCACGCTCACCCCGAGATTATCGTGGATAACTCCCCTGATATCGCTCATGGAGAGTGAGGAAGGGGTGAATGTCCCCAGGGAGCTGCAAGTACTGCTGGCAGCGGAAGAGATGAAAGGCTGCCGGGAGGTAACTAGAATGGCGCAGGGCAGGGCAGAGCAGCGGAAGTGCCAGGGTGGGAATCCGACCGCCTGGCTGCGAGCTTTTTGGTGCCTGCTGCTGGGATGGTAGACAAGCCTTTGCATGTCTTCAGCCTCAGTTTCCTGTTAAGGAAAGTAGAAGGTAGAGGTGGAGGATTTCAAAGGTGCCCTTTCACTCCAAGTGTTTGATGTACAAATATACTATCTCATTAGTCTTCAGGGTTATTGATTGCAAGTTTATTTTTTCTTGATTTTCTCACTAGACCAAAAAAGAACTTACCTTGGCATTGTGTCTCATGCTGAAAATCTTCCCGCTCCACTGGAGCCTTGAAAAACTCTGTTCTTCCTATTAAGTCATATTCCTTAACTAGCCACCTTTCTCCACAGTTTACAACTTGTGTCAGACCTTGGGAAGATTTGCTTTTAGTGTTTTTCCTGGGAACAAAACAAGTCATATAAAAGATTTATATTACGGTTCCCTCACAGTTGCATTTCATCTAAGTTTCTTAAATCAAGAAATTGACCAACATCATAGCTGAATGAATAAAACACGGCAGCAGTGAATGACTGCCTTTAGCAAACTAAGAGGGAGTCTTATTATTTAAATATTCCTAGTTATATTAAGTGGAGCAAAAGATTCAGAATCAAAAGTGAGGGAAACAGGCAGCCAAGTCAAAAACGCCACCACCAAGCTGTAAATAATATATGAAACTAGCTTAGAAAAGAAGCATTACTTCGAAGTCAAACCCTGATATATGGCCCATAATTGTGGGACGTTTGTAAAAGGTGACTTGACACCTGTCAATTATCCATGGCAGCCAAGAAATGTAGATTACATGAATAATTCACCAATCTAGTCCCCTTTGTTGCTAAGCCATCTAAGTCCAGATCCATAAACTAACTGCTGATATTAAAAAAAAGAAAATATGTTGAAATTGCAAGATTCTCATGTTACAGGCAGAAATGTTTCGAAGTCAGTCCCTTCATATGACTGCGTTCTAGTTAGCACCAGTGGCTAAATAATTAACATGTGACCCTTTATCAGATGTAATGAAGGAGGGGCCTGGGCTCTGGAGTGTTATATGTCCAGGAGACAGGGCCCTGTCTATGAAAATCTTCAGTATCAGAAATATAACATTGCGTACCTTATCATTTTCTCACCCTTCCAAAAAACATGCACCTTATAAAAATAATTTTTAATTCTATACATTTATGGGGTACAGTGTGATAATTCAATATGTGCATAGAGTGTATAATAATCACACATATTCTTTTAAAAAAGCCAGATGTGAGTTTTTGTTTTTGAATTATGAGAATTGTAGAATAATACATTTGGAAGGTCACTTAGAGATGGCTTAGTCTGGGGACTTTTAGAAGCCAACAGAAACCTTCAAAGAAATCTTACATGAAAATACAGAACACAAAACAGGTAAAAGTGGAATCGTTTTTGTTGGCTCTGGGGTGGGTGGCGAGGAGGACTACAGAAGATGGCTGGAACATGCCTACCGCACTTCCCTCCCCTCCTGAAGCATCCAGACATCTCATTCCACAGAGGAGAAATTCGAGGCTCCTAAGAGACAAAAGGACTCACTGAATCCCCAGAGCTGGGCGGTGGCAGAGCTGGTACTGGCAGCCAGACAGCAGCTCCTGTGCAACACATGTACACATGTACAACTCTGAGGTGCAGCTCGTTTACTCAGCCACATGAACAGCCAGGATTTGGAGAAATACCAGTTCTGCAGCTCCCAGGCCCTTAGGAGGGACCCTGAGGAATGGAAACAACCAGCTCTTTCATTTGCGCCTGGCCCCGGCAGCCTGATACCTCCCCCCAGCCCACGTTGGCCACTGGGCCGGGGTCGGAGGTCACGGACCAGGTGGAAGGTGGGGCCCTGGAAGGCCCAGGGGACCAGGCAGGCAGCCATAGGTAACCCGAGCCTGCCTTCTGAGCCATCTGCTTCCTTGGGCTGCTGTGAGAAAAGCTGGCAAGAGAGAGAGCAAGGAGGCCAGGTCAGAGCACGTCTAGCCACTTGGTGGAGAAGGCTTTTCATCCTTCTGTGTAAGGTGGCTTGCTCCTTGTAGCTTCCTTCCTTTATAATGAAGACTGCAGCAGACAAAAGGAGCAAAAAAGAGTTTCTAGTTCATAGACTTTAGGTCGAAAACAACCCTTTGTTAGAGTGTAGAGCCCTTCCCTTTTTTCGGGGGCAAACAAGAGTTTCTTTTTCATTTTAGACGTATTTGCACCAAGGTTTGGCTTTGGTTTAGCAAAGAGGTTTCATTCCTATGTACACCTACTGGGCACAAGAGCTTTGGCACAAGGCTACTATTATTTTTCTCTAATTGTCACAATGGGTAGCGTGTATCATTTTGGCTTTTCAGGAGGCGGAACTGCAATGGAAAGGAAATCAAGTTTCTGATGCAGGTTGAAGGCAATTAGTATCAAGGTTTTCTGAATTTGATTCTTTGCAATCGGCCGTTAGTTTCGGAATGAATATATTTAGTTATATATAGAAATAATAATGAACTGCTGCTTTGTTGTAAAGTACTGAGGTTGAAAACTTCGTGTTTTAATTTTGACCACTCTAACTAGCAGAAGACAGAAAGGTCGGGCGTCTCGACGTCCTAAGACTGCTTGGAGACTGACTCTCTCCATCTATATGTCACAGCATCTCTTTGACTGAGAGGCTGAGACAGTTTCTTCCAACGAATGGCGCTAATCATTAAATGAGTCAACGATGGTCTAAATCAATTAATGCCCATCCTAATAACGTTTAAACATCTCTCAAGAATAGCTCAGAAAGCGCTTTCATCATAGAAGACTAGTGGAGTTTCAGCAGCTGAATGTGAGCGCTGGCAGAGAGTTGGACCTCCCCGAACCTCAGTCTCCTTATGTGTAATTTGGGCTCCATGATGAGGGGACAATGCCATCTAGAGTAAGACTTCAAGCATATTACTACCTTTTCTCCCTGGAGAACCCTCGAACCTGCTGGGGTGCAATCTGAGTTTCCAGAAAGCTGGAGCCGAGCCACAGTTAACGTGAAAGTACTTTACAGTGTATGTGACGTCTGGGAACTGGATGATAAATGAAGAAGCTGAGCAAGAACAGAAGGAGAGCCCCAGCAGGATGTCTGGTCAAGTTTACACTCCTCAGGAGTGTTCTGTTTGGCACATACAAATTTAAAATATTAGTTAACTTTGAATTTCAGATAAAACACAAAGTTTTTTTTACTATAAGTATATACCATGCAGTTTGGGGGAAATGTTTATATTAAAACATTATTAGTGGTTCCTCTGAAATTCAAAATTAACTGAGCATCCTATATTTTATCTGACAACCCTGTCAGTGCTACTAGCGATGGGTTGTTGGAACCCGCGGGACTGGACTTGAGAGGTCATATGAAGACTGATTTGGGATTACTCCTCTCATTCTAGGATGTTAACTGCTCCGAGCCCCTCTGGGTCACTCACTCTGGGGGTCCCTCTTCTGCTCTGCATGGGCAGAGGAGGTGCAGTGAGATTGCTCCCATGCAGTGCAGGCCAGAGGCAGGCACGAGAGAGTCGAGTTTGTGTGAGAAGCGGCTGCACCAGTCGTCAAGCACAACGCTCGAGAGCAGAGACCTCACATCCGGAGTGCCCACTTTGAATCCTAGCTCTACCACTTTAGAAAGCACATCATCCAATGTCTCCAGGTCTTATTTTCCTTTTTTAAAAAATGGGAATAACAAAAACATTCACATGGTAGAATTGTGATGAAGATTAAAAATGCGTATTAAGTTTTTAGAACAGTCTTTGGGACATCTTGAGTGTTTGCTATTATTATCCTGAGAGTAGCAGATTTCAACTTCTGTAGCTGGGCAGGCAGGTGTGGCTTGAACACTTGCATCTAACTGCATTGCCAGATTTTGATCGATGTTTAAAATATACACATTTTCCCCATTGACAAAGCTCAATATTGTCGTCACCTTGTCTGGAGGATTCTTCTTCAGCACCGTTAAGGGTTATGTTCTGCCTTAACCATCACCTTTTAAATAATGTGGAGAGAAAGCTTTTCACATCTCACTGACCATGTGGGCCTCTTTTGGCATCACCTAGATCAGCGGTGGCGAACCTGTGGCACGTGTGGTGCAATCAGCTGTGCATTACCACTGAAAGCCCTAAAAAATTCGCCATCACTGATCTAGATGCTCTGAACTTCTGACCCCTCACTCTGGGCCCTCTACGTCCTCCTCCGTCCTGCGCCCAGGGCCTGCTCAGCTGGACACGGTTGTACCTCAAGTTGTAGCAAAAACAAATCTCACATATTAATCAGGACACACAATCTCTTACATGTCTAGCTACTGAGATTAACAGCAAGTTTCTTCACGTCTCTGAAACGTGCTTCTTTGGCCCAATATTCACTTCTCGCTTCCTCAAGTAGCTTGACAGAAATTCCAAATTTTGAAATGTGGCCTCAAACACCAAATCGCTGAAGGATGCTGGCACAAATGTTCGCTTCGCAAAGCCTCCCTCTGTGGACTTGGGAGCTGGCTCTTCCTTGCGCTTGCAGCATGTGTGGACACCTTAGTCACAGCCCTGATTGCAGGCCACCAGCATGGCCCGCTGGTAGGCATTTCCCTGAGACTGCCGAGTGTCTTCCTCTTCGTGTCTCTAGGCGCCTGCCCACGCCTGGCCCGTGCCTGGCCCACGGCAGGGAGCCGGGGTCTATGCAGTAGTCATGACAGGTACAGTGCCCACAGCCCACAGTCATTTTTAGGGGATCTGGTAAAGGACTGACTTTTTTCTTAAAGAACAAAATGAACTATTAGGGTAGAGGAAAAAGCTTTTAGTTTTCCCTCATAAGAGAAAAAACGAAATTCTTAGAGCTCATAAAAATCTACTGAACAATTTTAATGTGAGCGCATGTGTGTATGCATGTGTGTGTGTGTGCATTTGTGTGTGTGCATGTGTGAGTGTCGCGTGTGTGTGTGCGCATGTGTGTGCTTGTGTGTGTTTCTTTAATGAAGAAAGAGGCTTAAGAAGGTGAAAGTGCCTTGGGGCCATGAAAGTCATAACGTGGTCCCGATATTGAGAGAATAAGTAAACGAATGAGTAAATACATAATGGCTGTTAAAAAGTGCTTTGCCAGTGACAGAGTGCCATGAAAAATGTGGTGTATTATTAAAAGCTGACAATTTTATTGCTGTTGTAGAGTTCTTCTGCCCTTTAGGACTTTATACTTTAAGAGATTTAAATTATTTTTCCAAATTGAAAGATTTTCTTCGCTACATTCATACTCTTGCTTCCTCTGAAATAAAATCTTTTCAGTGGCTTTTAAACAGTATTTTAGCATGGATGGGAACAGGGCAGTGAATACACAGAATACAAAGCTTTTACTAATCAGAAGAAATATCCCAATACCAACACTTGAAATAAAGTCACTGTATAAGAAGTGGAGTTTCCACCGAAGGTAAACCAAGGTGACAGTTATTTTTAGAAAAAAGAAACTCATGAGCCATAACCTCCATGTATGTATTACTGACACCTTGCAACCGTGGCTCACTGCCGAGAAAATTAACACGATCTGGTCAAGGCGATCTGGTTCTGAGTTCACTCTTCACGCTGGGTGTTGGCGAATGAACCCTGAAAGTTTCTCTTTTGGAAAACATTAACCCTGCGCAGTAACACTCTGGGTCCACACGCCTTCCGGGGACAGAGGGCGTTCTGGTGTTGTGGCGATCATGTGAGGAGGTGGTACTCTGGGCTGCCTCCCGTTACCAAGGAGAGTCAGACTCTAGGTACACCCTTCCCCTGCAATTTGAAGAGCCTCACAGTATAAGAGCAAATCTTCACTTTCTGAAATTATCTTCAGTGGAATTATTTTTAGAATGTTTGTTTTTGCAGCACTCTAAAATGTAAGAGTACAAAATGACCACAGGTGGCAGAATTAAGGAATAGTTTTTTTTCCTTTTCTTTCTCTTTCTGTAATGTTCTCTGTAATGTTCTAGATTAGTTTTAAAGAAAGAAGAAGAGCTACGATTTATGAAGCCCCAAGTCCTGTTCGAAGCTCTTTATATATCATTATCTCATTTAGGATAAGACATTAAGTATGACATGATGGTCAAAAGTTGTACAAGACTATTGAGGGAGTTGCAGTTGTTCCACCTACAACATCAGGACGAGGGCACAGTGAACTGCAATGGAAAGCCTGCCACATGTTGCCTGCCGGTCTTAGTTCTTTTGCTGCTGGCCTGGTTTTCACTTGGTGCAGAACATAGAGAGTGCTTATGAACTCAGACCCTGGGTAAGAAGATCATGATTAGGCTTCATGGGATGTGGGCAGCCAAAAAAACCAGAGAGCAAGGGAATACAGGTTTCTAGCAAATACCAAGTGCCCGCTCCTGAGGATCTCAGGCAGCGCCACTCTAAGCATGAACAAATGTCATGCTAGACAACTTCTGAAGAGGCCTTCTCTATGCCAAGCACTGTTCCAGGTGATTTGATGTTTATGACCTGCTTTAATCTTCCAGTCCAGCAATAGGGTAAGTCCTTTTTAATAAGTCTCATAAATGAGGGCGCTCAGCAGAGAAAAGGTCAGTATCTTGGTCAAGATCACCTACAGAAAGCACATGTAAGTCTGGAACCCAAAACCCAGGGCTCCAGAGCCTGATGTGAGGCACTCAACAGTTCCAAGACTTGTATAATCACTTGACCTGCAGAGAACATGAGATTTAGACAGGCTAAGGAACTTTCTCGCAGTTACCTAGTTAGTAGGTAGCAGGTGCTGAGTTTACCCAAGCAGCTGGCCCCAGAGCCAATGCCCCGAATCATTTCAACACAAAACTTACGCATTCAAGATGGAGACTCCAGCCTGTCTGATGGTGAGCAGAGAAAGGAGGTGAAAGGACGCGTGTGCGACAGGATGGGGATCAGAGAAGAGGCTCTAGGAGTCAGAAAGAAGGGGAAATGAGAGCTGCTCTGGGCTTTATGGAACTCTACTAGAGTTAACATTGCTTTCCAGGATGCCAGAGAGAAAACAAATCAAAATGGTAGGGCAGAGAGATTTACAGGAGACATGGGAGACACTGAGAGTGGAAAAAGGAGAAGGTGAGCAACTGATGAAAATGGCTGTAGTACAAATGTCTAGGCAAGTCCCCAGTCTCCAGCTTCTAGGAGGCCAGCTGGGGGTAGACTGAGTGGCAGCCCCCTGTACACCCAAGGAGCCCTGCTTTGCATCCAAATGACCACACTGCAACACCAGGTGGGCCTGGCCTCTGTGAGGGTGACACATACATGAGGATTGTAAGACGAGGTCCTTGGGGCTCTGTTCACAATAAAAACACTGTACAAGCCTTTTACACATGACTCAGTGTGCATTGTGTGTCTGATTGAAAAAGAGATCGGCTTCACCTACAAGCACTAACGTGTTGGCCAGGTTGAAAGGAGTGCACAATTACATAAGAAATAAAAATACCTGGGGAGCAAGCAGTTTGCCACCTTGGATGGGACATGCAGAATCCCCGGAGGAAAACTACCAGGGGACTCGTTTGCCAACTGTGAGAACTGTTGTGGTTGGACTGGGGTTTTGTGTTTGCCTTGATTTTTGGCACAGAGTTCTGAATACCAAGTAGGGCCCCTGAACCCTGCCTGACACTGGATAGCATTTTCTAGTGTCTTTCCTGTGTCCCTTCTTTTGGGAAGGACTAGAGAACAACAAAGGGGAAAAAAGGAGTAATTAAAATTTGTTTTATGAAAAAAAATTGATGCACTGAACCTGCAGGAAATAGAGTTAAATGTTTGAAAGTAAAGACTCAAGGTTTAAGCGTTGGCTCCATCATATCTTAGCTGTGAGACCTTCAATGAGTTACTCACTGTCTCTGAGCCTTAATTTTTCATCTGTAAAAAGAGGCACAATAACAGAACCAACCTCCCACAGTTCATGTGAGAACATGAGCAATAATTCAGGTAAATAGCTAAACAGAACCTGGTGCATAGTACCCAGCAGATGTCAACTAGTAGTATTGAAATAGGAATAGCGTGTGGCTAAGGCTGGCTGGCAAGGGAACGTGACTGGGGGAATGGCCTGCACCTGACGTTAGCTTGAGGCATGATTTTCAAGCACGAGCCCTCACCTGGACTGCAGGAAGTTCTCGTGAGTTTCTGCGAGGACTCCTTTTGATAAATAGTAGCAACACCTGAAGCAAGTGCGCCTCCTTCTCTACAGCAAGGGGCCTTCTTCTCTACTGGGCCATCGGAAAGGAGCTCTTCCTTTTCTCTCCTGTGGAAGATGATGACTGCAAACCCAGCGCCGCTGCTATCATGCCTTTCTCGTGGTAACCCCTACTGTGTCTTTTAGGCCCAGTGCTCATTTTACTGTTTCTGTTGTTATGCTCAAATTTATTGCTGTGCTTAATTTCCCTTTTTTTCTTTTTGCTGTATTTTTAAATAAAACTTTGGAACTACTTTTTGTCCCCCTCATTCAATTCTTTGCTTGAGGAGGGAAAGAACCCAGCAATATTGGAACCCGGCTGATAACAGTATCTGTAAGTTAGGGGAGATAGCCTCCCCGAGTTCTTTAAGGGACTCTAAGACTGGAAACATTCAACAAGATGGAAGTTCTGAAAAGTGCCGATTCATAACTATTTTGTATTGTAGGTCCTGTGGTGTAGCAAAAACAATACAGTATCGGATGGACAGGGTGATAGGAGACTTGAATTCTGGTCTCTAGACCCTCATATTCTCATCACTTAAGAAATGGGTTGAAGCCAGATGTGGTAGAGCACACCTATAATCCCAGCCGTCTGGGAGGCTGACACAGGAGGACTGAAAGTTCAAGCCCAGCCTGATCAACTTAGTGACTCAGCTAGACCCTGTCTCAAAAAATAAAAAAAGGGCCAAGGATGTAACTCAGTGTGAAAAGGTGGGTGAAGGGGAGGAGAGAGAAAAGGAGGAGGAGGGGGCAGGAG